>BGNK01000949.1:135281-179162 GCA_003297005.1 Symbiodinium sp. clade A Y106 | reverse complement strand
CTTCCCTGCCCCCTTATCCTTTCCCCCACCCTTCTCCGCACTGACAACTGCCAACGAGGCCGCCGGGGGCGGCGGGGGGGTAGGAACCGACTTAGAAGCTGGAGGGTCTTTGGGTGTTTGCAGTGCAGCAGTTCTTGCCCTTTTTTCTCCCGCCCCCTCTGAGGTAATAGAGGCTGCTTCACACTCAGCTTGAATGAGCCGCACTAGCTGAACCACATTGGCAACAGTTGGGTTATAGTCGATGGCCAACTGGTGGCGAAACGCATTAACCCTAAACCCTATCATCGGGTGCGAAGTAAGCAACGCCGACGTTGCCCCATCCAACCCACGTAGCAAGAGCGACGCGTCGGGAAGTGTCGCGTGGATTTCTCCTGCCCGCTGCAGCCCCTGCTGCCATTTTCGTAAGCCCTTAATGGCTTCCGCGAAAGACCGGCATGGATCGGGGTTTACCAACTGCGACAGAAGATGCGACCGCTCGCTTGATCCACCTGGTTGAAACAAACAGAGCACACGAAACAGAATCGAAGAGCTGGCAAGCCAACGGTTCGTTACCACATCATCCCGAACTGACTGCGGAACCGCGGCCAACAACAACGATACCGCCCGAGACTCAACTCGGCCATACAGACGCCTATCAAACTCCCCCACCACCGAAGACGGGTCGATACTGAGACGTCCCAATGGGTCTGCCACCAACCACCGACGATATGCCAAAGTAGCCGGATTCTCAACACCTTGCCACCATACATTNCTGAGACGTCCCAATGGGTCTGCCACCAACCACCGACGATATGCCAAAGTAGCCGGATTCTCAACACCTTGCCACCATACATTTGCACTCGGAGACAAACCTACCAACACCTGCCGCACCTGCGCCAACCAGTTCCCACACACTACAGCCGACTGAGACAGCTCCACTTGATTAAGTTTAGGAAGTTCATTGATATACTTTGCCGGCTCCTCTGGACGCACTGCCTCAGAAGGGCCACCCGACGAAGAACCTTGCACCTCACTAGCNGCCGACTGAGACAGCTCCACTTGATTAAGTTTAGGAAGTTCATTGATATACTTTGCCGGCTCCTCTGGACGCACTGCCTCAGAAGGGCCACCCGACGAAGAACCTTGCACCTCACTAGCGCCACAGCTCCTCATACCAACATTACCTTCCCATTCTCCACTTCCCGCAACCCGGTACTCCGGAATCCTACCCTGGGGAACCCGCTCAAACCCCCCCGGTCCTTCCCATGAAGCTANCCAGGCGGAGGCCGGATAACTGTTCCTCCAGGAGAAACCGGATACCCATTTACGTCAAAGCCTGTCTGTCCACCACTACCCGAACGAGGAGTATGAAAGCCTGGCCCTGAACCTAGCCCTGAAGCCTCCACTCCAGCGTTGGCAGTAAACTGCCTCATTGTCTGAGGCACGGCCGCAACAAAGTCAGATCGCACTGATGGTGCCGCAATAGGCAAAGGGGGTGGGGGTGTTATTGGCCAAGTTTCCGAAGGCCCTGCCCCTGGAAAAGACCTCTGAAAAGGTACCATTTCAAGGCCCCCAGAAGCCTGAAGCCCTGCTACCCTCGACCCCCCTGAAACACCCTTTTGCCTTATACTCCCAGTATCAACCCTTGCTGCAGCAGGACCTGAGACATTGGTCGACATAGTCCCTACCGGACCATCTTGAGGCCCTACATACCGTCCCAGACTGGACCACGGCTGTACAGATTCTACGAATCGCTGACCTCCTTCCAGAGTGAACGAAACCGGCGACATAGTCACTCCTCCTTCACCCGGCACTCCACTATGCCATGACGAATGGGAGTGCAGCTCCACCTGCTCAAGCCTTTTACGCAAGGCCCGGTTTTCCTCCATCACTTGTGCTAAAAGAAATTCCGCCTGTGAAGATAAGCTTCGGTCGGGAATGAGTTCCCGTCCGTCCTCCTCAGAAGGCCCTTGACCCAGGTTTGCCGGCTGAGGGTCCCCTTGGTCACCCTTCGCCGGTTCATTCACCGCAGTAGAGAAACCCAATCCAGCTACACCCGGATCAGTTGAAGAGTTCCCAAAAGGCCCAGGCAGACCATACTCGGCTTCTACTCGTGCAATACGTGGACCCGCTTCCATAGAGTTCTCAAAAGCAGCTGCATAGTTTGGTTCCAAAGGTTCTAATTGGTCTCTTCCGCTCGCAGAAACCACACCGGCCTTCACTCTAGCTTGCTCTAAATCCAAACCTGCGGGTCGGCAACGCAGTAACTCCACTTCCTCTTTCACTTTGGTGCTGTGAAATGGTGAAGCTGTAGGCAACTGAGGTTGCCCTGCTCCACNCTCTAGCTTGCTCTAAATCCAAACCTGCGGGTCGGCAACGCAGTAACTCCACTTCCTCTTTCACTTTGGTGCTGTGAAATGGTGAAGCTGTAGGCAACTGAGGTTGCCCTGCTCCACCCCCTGCTCCACCCTGCTCCAGAGTATTCGGGGATGCCTCGCCCGCAGCTAGAACCTTCTCAGTTCCCTGAGGTTTCATCTCCGGGTCTGCCTGACTCAAGGCTGCTGTAAAATCACGCTCCCACTGAGCGCCACTATCACCCGTAGCCTCTGGCTCGCCTTGCGCAGACATGCCTCTNTCAGTTCCCTGAGGTTTCATCTCCGGGTCTGCCTGACTCAAGGCTGCTGTAAAATCACGCTCCCACTGAGCGCCACTATCACCCGTAGCCTCTGGCTCGCCTTGCGCAGACATGCCTCTACGCGTCCGGACCATGGGATCCATCTCCAACGGCGACTACAGATCAGACCCAAACGATTAACCCCTAGGGTAACCCCTTACAGCTATTACGGCTGATAACCTATGTGAAGTTAAAAAACCCTTATGAAGAGTTAAAAGTGCACCTACGACGTGATGACAAACGACAGCTACAGCCTGCCTTTTTTCAAGCAAAAACAGCCTGGCATCCGCACAATCAGACATCNTTAAAAGTGCACCTACGACGTGATGACAAACGACAGCTACAGCCTGCCTTTTTTCAAGCAAAAACAGCCTGGCATCCGCACAATCAGACATCACTACACCAAGACATGACTCTCACGCATAAGGGCCTTAATAATTAGAGCAGGGTTTTGGTGTAGTGATCCCTGCCCCCAATCCGAATCATCCAGACCCGTGTTCACCCCAAATCCAAAGGCTATCCGATCCCAAACCCCGATTCCCACATCCAACAGGCTCTGAACCCGGTCTGAACCCATCTGAACCCTGGGGATATGATTCTGGGCGCCGTGATGCATTTAGGATGACAGCTTGCAACTGTGCCATGGTTTGGGGATGGAACGGTGTAGCAACACTTAATGGGTCACAGAATCCTGCTCGAAGTATTGCGGCTCGGATGTCAATGTCTAAAGCTCTAGAGCAACCCTCATAAAACCATGAAGCCCTTCTGGAGACTCTCAAAAACCGTTTGGCTATTCGCGATTAGGGTCTAGCGTTGACCCCGGAGGGAAAGCTGGCAAGTAGGGTGATTCCGAATTTCTCTTAGCTGGGTATGTACGTAGGTCCGGTAGGGAGGGAGGTAGGCAGGTAGGCAGGTAGGCAGGTAGGAGGCAGGCAGAGAGGTAGGTAAAAGGCAGGCAGGCAGGGAGGGTAGGTAGCTAGCTAGCTAGCTAGGTACGTCGGTAGGTAGGCAGGTATGTAGGTATGCATGTATGTAGGTATGTATGTATGTACGTCTGTGTGTTTTGTTTCGTGTGTGTGTACGTATGTAAGTCTGTACCAATGTATGCATGATGTATGTACATACGTACGTACGTACGTACGTATGTATGTATGTATGTGTGTATGTGTGTATGTTTGCTTGCAGCTCTTACGCTTCTGGGGTGTGTTGGGTAGGCTTCGAAAGTACTAACTAAACTCGAGAAGCGTTACCAAAGCCCTACACCCTGAGATCCACGGTTTGGGGTTTAGAGTCACCTTGCAGCCTTAAAACTAGCTCTAAACGAAAGGCCCCTGAAAGTTCATTCTCGCCTTCGACCACCAGCCCTGTCTGCGGAAGGTCTCCTATCTAGACAGCGCTCATCAATGCCGCTACTCCACACCAGAAGCCGCCTGGCCCCTCACCCAGAACCAGAGAGTTAAAGGTTAGGTCAGGGTTTAACGAAGGGTTTAGGGTTCGTTCCACAGCACCAGGTGGTTTGAAGGCCTCCTACAGCCAACCCTCGAACTTTGGTGTGAGGATGACCGCAATATCTTGCACCCCTCTGAAACCCAAAGCAATGGATTAGAACTATAGTAACTAGATAGTCCCAATAACCGAAAGTCTCGACCCTGACGTTTTCTTGAAGAGTTTAACCTGTTGTTCTCTTGGGTACTTGGAGGCCCTTTTGACTTAGTAAGTCTACTTAGTATCCCCTAGAAACCATATTATAATCCCCCATAACCCACTTTACTAACCCTACTTACTAAGTCAAAAGGGCCTCCAAGTATGGAGGGTCTCCAGAGGGCTCCTTGTTAAGAATTCGTAGTGTTTCTTTGTTGGATTCGCAATCAACTCTTCGTAGCTTGGGCCTTCGACATCTTCCAGGGTCCTGAAATGGTGGCCCTTGATATCTCTCTCTCTATATATATATATATCTGTGTGTGTGTTATACGCCCTGGAGTCGGTATGACCGGATGATTCTGGAGCAACAGGGCTCTGTATTTTAGCACTTATCCAGAGTCCCTTGTGTGAATTGCTGTTGGGTGCTGGGGCTGTGCCAGAGTTGCGGCAAAGACTTGAGAGTATCTTCATGCATGGCTTTGGATTTATGGGTGCACGGGTAGTGTCGCTTCGGTTGATGGGTAGGAGCCAGCTCGCAATTGAAATCCTCAGCCTCAAACGCAGCCCTCAACCCTATCATACAGAGCCGCGTCCCCCAGTAGTACCCTTCCCAGAGAGCCCAATACCCCTTAATTAAGGAATATAGCTTAAATCATAATATGAAGCCCTATATAATTTAAGCCATATTCCTTAATTAAGGGGTATTGGGCTCTCTGGGTTTATGCTCTTTTGATTTTGGGGTCTCCTTACCAAAACTCAATGGGTGGAGGGATCTATAGAGTTGCGGGGGGATCGATGGGTTTAGGGTCCCCAAACCCTAAACCCTACACCCTAAGGCCTAGATCCTGAACCCGAAACCTGGACCCTAAACCCTAAGCCCTCTGGAGCTGACCTCATTGGAGCTGACTTTGCCTCCAGGCGACAGCACTTCCAAGACTTGCTGGGCAAGTGGCAGACCTCAGGCGCCTGGGATTTGGGGTTTAGGGCTTCGGGTTAGGATTTGCCGTAGAGTGGCGCAAAAGCGGAAATATTTGGCGTCAGTGTATTCTCGAGTGCGTCATGGTATGACGATTGGCCGTTGGAGCGGATTCTGAACGGCTTCTTGTTTTATTTCTCCCACCCCACGCCGTCTAAGGCGGCCAAGCCACCCAAACCTATTCCTGTTAAGATTTGGCAGGGCAGGGCAGGGCAGGAAAACCCGGAAAATAAGCACACTAGGCAGGGTTTTAGGGTTTGGGGCTTAGTGGGAGGGTGTCGGGCTTTGGGTTTAGGATTTTGGTTCAGGGTTAGGGTATAGGGAGGGGTTTAGGGCTTGTGTGCCACGCTTGTATTGACAACCATGTAGCAATGCAGCTCATCCTAGACATTTGTTTGTGAGAGTCCTGTCAAACAGAAAAGCCCTAAAGCCGGAAGCTGTAAGCTTGAACTTCAAGCCGGTAGCCTCCCTGACAGGTGAGAAGCTCTGGAACGGTTGATGAGCACTTCGATTCCGAACCGCCCGTGGGCACTCTTGATTCGAGCACCGGCGCAGAAAACGGAGTGCTTCTGTCCGGGTGCTGAGGCACTGTTGGGGGGGGTATGGTAAACGCCAAAAAGTTGGAAACCGGATTAAGGAGAAATAGTGCTGGGATTCCCTAACATATTACTCTTGAGGATGGAGGCTAATGGGTTTCCAACTGTAAGGCTTCTACTTCTTCAGGCCCTTATATTAGCCTCGTTATTCCAAATATTGTTTTGCGTGGAGGGGCCTGCAAGGCCGGGGGAGGAAGCGCCTTAAGTGTTCGGCGTTTATAACATACTTGAAGGGGCTTTAGGGGACTTAGTAAGTAGGTTATAAGTAGAGTTATAAGTGCCTCAAATGGAGTTACCCTAATTATAACCCTACTTATAACCAACTTACTAAGTCCACTGCCCCTTCAAGTAGGGTTGAGGATTTGGGGTTTAGGGGTTTACGGCTTAGGGGTTTAAGGGTTTAGGGTTTAAGGGTTGAGGATGGCCCACGTCTGAAACTAAGCACCCCCAAAGCCTATACTTGCTACACCCCCAACACTAAGACCAGAGCCCAAGCCATGAAACAAACGAAAGGTTGTTCTACTACAGCTATGTACTGGAGGGGACAACAAGGTCCCCCCCATTTTTAGGGATCGCCGTTGGTTGGGATTCGGGACTATTGCATTACTTGTTCGGGGTCTGGAGGTTAAGGTTTTGAGAGGACGGTGTCTGGATCCAACAGAGGTGTCTTTCGCTGGATTTCGGAACCAGGTTTATCACAGAAGGGGGTCATGGCTGAGAGTTTTAGCATGAGCCTGCTGGTTTAGGTCCTTAGTAAGCCTCAATGACAGAACCCCTGAACGAAATGTACGGATCCTAACACTTGACAGCATTCGTTAGGCTCCTCATTTCAACCGTATCATGCACCCCAAACCCTACTCTCAAGGCCCCTGTGATAAATCCCCATGCCCTGCTTGCACCAGTCGTGTGTCGCCATGTGGGCTCAGTTTTCCAAGCTTTGGTCGTCAAAGGAAGTCGCGAGACTTCCCTACCCTGCACGAAGCCTAGTTGGGCTTCACGCGCCCATACCCATACTTTGGACTCTTGGGTGCTTCTGGTTTCGTAGTATTTGCAAAGTATTTCCTTTGAAGTGTTTGTGAGAAGATGTTGCAGGTCCTGCGAGAGGTGTAGGGGTGCTTGCTTCAGGGTGCTGCAGGGTTTGGAGGTATCGACAAAGGTTCGGCGAAACACGTGTGGCCGGCATCTTTTCTCAAGCCGTAACGGCAAGACTTGGTGCGTTGCAGTGTAACGAGCTGACCATGAAGGCCAACCAGGAACCGGACAGTCTCCAACGGTTGGCTTTCCCTGTTTTCCACAAGAATCATACTCTAGGGGCCTTAACAGTTACCTTTACTATTTTGGGGGTTCCTTATTATAATTGTAGTATAATGGGCCCCAAAACCGTCTCCTGGTCCCAAAGTTACGAGGTAATGCTTCGACTTCTGCAATCTATTTGCAGCAAGTTATAGATTCACTCTCTCTTTACAGTTGTTTATACACATTCTCTGAGGATGCACACGTTGTCCTTCGTTTCGCTCTTCGTCGACAGGCTTTCGCCCGCATTCGCCCCAAAACCGTATTCTAATTATTAATTAAGGCCCCTATATTACCGGACCACTTTTGCAAGAGCACTGGGGGGACTCGAACGTAGAGAGGGTCCCAACCACAAACTGCGACCCTGAACCCCACACAGGGGCCTTGCCCTGAATAAAGCGGGGCCCTGGCCCTGAGGCCCAAGAGTATCCTAATTTCCCCAGTAGTACCTTTTTACCCTTTTTTTGGGGGGGTTCCCTTATTAAAACCGAATAGTAGGAAAAAGGGTACCCTTATTATTAAGGGGCTACTGGGGAACCTAGTATCAATTCGGTATTATAGGGATCCGAGGAATTAGAAACAGTATCACCTTAGATAGTTACCTTTTCCCTATGGTTTTTCTAGCAAGACATATGCTAATACCTTGTTCGAAGTATTAAGACCTTTATGTGAGGCATTGGGACCCCTAGACTTTGGGTGGTCGCACTCTTCCCAAACCGTTTCCATAGCAATAACCAGGTTCCCCAGTGGTACCCTTTCGCCTTGTCATTTTAGGGCTCCGTTTTAAACTTGAAAAACAGGAACCAGGGTACCCTTATTATTAAGGTGGTACTTGGTTTACAAAAAACTCGCGTATACCTCCAGAGCTGCTGGTCTCAGGCGAAACCTTCTTCATGACTGGAAGCTTTTATCTTTGTCCGGATCTCAGGGGCAGCGCGTACGAGAAACACCTGACACCGTAATGCATCCGTGCAATGCACAGTGAGGGGTGTGTAATATAGGGGCCTAAATCATTACCAATACTATTTTGGAGGTTCCTTATTGTAATTCGGAGCGGTGGAGTTTGGGCAGCCTGGAACCAGGCACTGACGGTGGTTTGAGGTTTTGTGTTGTGGGAGTTTGGCTGGTTGGAGAAAATGCGATAACTGGAGTTTGCTGGGAGCTTGTAAGTCAGAAGCACACGTCCTAAATTAGTCTGGACCCCCAAGATCTTCAAACCCCGCACATGTGTTGTATAACTAGAACCTGGAATGCCGTCAGGGCTGGGCACGGGCTTGCTACGGTAACACACCCCTCGTGGTAAAGCCTCTATCCTCAAGGCTGGACCACTGGACGGTTTAGGTTGCAGGATTTCGCTGATTGACCCTAAACCCTAAACCCTGAGGCATGCGGAATTCAATGGGCTTCCCGGCTGAAGTCGAAAGACCTGATACTTAAACCCCGGCAAACCAGCCTCAACCGTCCCCACGGGTCCAAAGGATCCAAAAAATGGTATTTGGGTTCAGGATTTAGGGTTTAGGGTTTAGGGGTTTAGGGTTTAGGGTTCAGCAGTGTAGTTATGTAGGTTACTATTTTGGAGAGTATATGATAATTAGGTGCTTGGAGCCTCAGGGTGATTAACAACCTCAAACCGACGGGGCTTCTGAGGTCTTGCAATCTCCAGACCCTCAAGCCACATGTGAAATCTCAGCCAACACTTCCCAGAATTTCAGGCTCTGGGAGACGCCACTGGTTAAGGGTTTATGTACCCAACCCGGCAAAATACTGTAGGGGCCTGAATAATTAGAACAGGACTTTGGGGGTTCCCTTATTGTAGCTATAGTACAATTTTTCCCCCAAACCCTTTTCTAATCATAAAGGCCCCTACATTAAGTACCCAACCCTGCAAAATGGCAGGTCATCACCCCGTGTACTGGAAGGAAGAAACCTTAGAATCAGCGTGTTGCATCCACGTGGGTGGTTGTCACAATTAGGGTTCCTTTTTGGGGTGCCTTAGTATAATACGGCACCTAGTATTTAGGGTACCCAAAAAGGGACCCCTAATTTTGACAACCACCCACATGTAATGTTTTCACCTACCTTCCTACCAAAACCCACTTTTTTGTAGGGTCCCTATAAGTTCCCTATTAGGGTTTATACTAAGAACCTACAAAGAAGTAGGGTTTGGTAGGTTAAGGTAGTTACCTATACTATTTTGGGGGTTCCTTATTATAGTTATAGTAGAATGGGCCCCGAAACCCTAGTCTAATTATTAAGGCCAAAGGTAAACCCCAAAAACTTGAAAGCCGAAGCCGCAGGCTCCGGACCTAAATCCAGAGGCCCGGACCGGAGCCCAAAATGCACCTATCTCATTTGATGTAATTATAAAACGAGGGGGGTTTAGGGTTAGGGTTTAGGGTTTAGGGACAAATCCTCTCCACTAAACCCCACAAAGTATATAACCCGATCATTCCCATAACCCTAAACCCTATGGTGCTTTTTTTGGTGGGGGCGCGCCAGACGCTAAGGCCGCGGCCCGAATCAAAAGCCGAAGCCTTGGAAGTCGGCCTCGGGCTGGGGATTACATAGACAGGGTTTAGGGTGTAGGGTTTCTTCAAGTAGGGTTCAGGGTTTAGAGTTTAGGGATTACATAGAGTGTAGGGCTCAGGGATTAGAGTTTAGGGATTAGGTTTGAGGTTTTAGGGATTAGGGTTCGGGGTTTAGAGTTTAGGGATTAGGTTTGAGGTTTTAGGGATTGGGGTTTAGGGATTAGGGTTTGGGTTTGGGGTTTAGAGTTTAGGGTTTGGTGGTCCACGGCCTCATGGTGTGAGAACTAGGGTTTCAAGTTTTGAGTTTTGGGGCTTGAAGGATTAGGGTCTAGGGTGCGTAGAATTTCGGAGTGTGCGATGTGGGTGGTTGTCAAAACTAGGGTCCCTTTTTAAGGTCCTTAATATAATACGGCACCTAATATTTAGGGTACCCAAAAAGGGACCCTAATTTTGACAACCACCCATGTGGACTCTTCGTAAACATTCAGTAGGCTGGACTTGAGAACGGCTCCACATGTTTTCAGAGGACTCCCAGAGACTCCAATAACCCTTTAATTAAGGAATGTTCCTTATATTCCTTAAATCATATTAGGGATCCTACTATAATTTAAGGAATATTCCTTAATTACTAAGGGGATATTGGAGTCTCTGGGCTGTTAGGAGGTCGTCCACAGCGACTTCTTCAAGAAGTTTCGCAGTTTTTGCCTAGGAGTAATACCCTTTTGCCCATTTTGTATTTGGGTTCCCTTCTGAAAAAAACGAATAGTATGAAAAAGGGTAAGGGGCTACTCAGGAACCTAGCTGCGCAGGCTCAAAATAGTTAGTCTTGCAACGATTTTTTGTGCATTGAGGCTTTGGGTTTAGGGTCCGGGGTTCAGGATCGATGGTGTTAGTGCAGACTGCCGCGATCAGGATGCGCAGGGGGGGATCATCCTGTGGGATGGAAGATTCGGTCAAGCCACGGCTTCAAGCTTTAAACCGTAGACAGGCCCTCCAAATTCTCCAGTTCGATACTAGACCCTAAGTAAGCCCTATGTCCCAAACCCGAGCAAATCACTGAAGCCTAGAACCGAAAGCGTAAACCCTGTGTTGCGAAGCTGAACACAGCCTCAACCCTAATCCACTTGCCTTTAGCACCCAAGCATCCCAAAGGCTTCATATACATAGGTGCCTCAATAAGTGTTAGTACTCAGGATTCAGTGACTGCCCATGAAAAAGATAATGGTGATGATGATGATGATGACGATATTACTAGGCTACTCCTGTCAATTGATATTCACCTTTCGGTCAAGAGTGTTTGTTGTAGCAGCAGTAATATTCATCCTTTGGTTAGGAGTAGTTGCAACAGTGGCAGTGGCAGCAACAGCCGCTATCCCGGATGTAGTTGGTTGTAGCCTGAATAGTCCCTCACATAGTGCTGTGCTTTCAGGAAGGGAAAGATGGGTGGCCGCAAGTGGATGCCAAAGAAGCCACAAGCAAAGCAGGAGCCTGAGTATTTTGATCCCTATGAGTCCAAAGGACCCAATAACTTGGTATTCGGTTTTAGGGTAGCAGTTATATAGGTTGGTCTCTTGGAGAGTACTTGAAGGGGCAGGGGACTTAGTAGGTAGGTTATAAGTAGGGTTATAAGTGCCCTAAATGGAGTTGCGCTACAATTGTAATTAACCCTACTTATAACCAACTTACTAAGTCCCTTCAAGTATGTGGTTATTAGGTACTTGGACCCTAAGGGGATGCTACGAGTGATTCGATCCGCGCTGAACATTTTCAGTTGATGTCACAACCCGGATGGCTAGAGTTGTCCGACATCTGCATGCAGGATCAGGAGACTTGGGCGGAAGTGTATGTACATATCTGATCCGACAGAAGTTACACCGGCAACATGGCTGCCATCTGCTTCTATCCCACGTACCACGTCCCTTCGTCCTCTGAGTAGGAGCTAACCCTGCGGGAATGCTAAGCATGGTACCTGCCTCAAAGCCCATATGAAAACCTAACCCCTCCTACTTGGCAAGTCTCCTTTCAATGTTGTAGCCTTGAGAAACCCTGACTTCATAGAATTTCGGCTCGGGGTTCGCCGTTTTGCTCGTCCATCTGGCTTGTAGAAGCAGGTAGCTGGGTTCTGGAGTAGCTTACTTTGATGCTGCTTTTTGGGGGACCCGATACTTAAAGGCTTAAAGGAGCCATTGTGAAATGCAAGTTAATACTGTTTTCCTCCCTGGTTACTTCAAAGTCCAGGCATACATGGATAGATCCGACGACAATGACAGTGAGCAGAGCGTGTCAACGGCAGCGGCGATATTGCGGCACATGGAGTACGTGGTCATGACTTTGGATCACATGAACGAGCAGATGTCAGACTTTCGTGGCATCAAGGCTTCCCTGGCCAGGATTGAAAGGAGCCTCCGGACCATACCACCGGACTCCGGCGGTCGGTCTCGCAGACCTTCGGATGATTCCGCGATGTCGATGACGTCTGCAGCCAGAGGGGACGGCGAAGCGATGCAAACACCAAAGCCGGACTCGGAACTACTTTCTTCCATATACAGACTTGAAGCGGTTCGGGCCGAGGAGCTATGCAGCAGACGAAGAGGCACGAAGCGGTCCACTCGAAGCCCCAAGGGGAGTCCAAGAAAGCCTGCAGGTAAGGCAATAGATGTAATCGGCCTACAGCAAGCCAGCTCAAATGACTCACATGACTCTCGCCCTCCTGAATCGAAGAAGAGCGCGCGGAAGATGTCCAGATCTGCTTCCGCATCAGCAGTTGTTCCAGACCATGCCGTTGACGAAATTATCCCAGAACCTCCTGCGAGCATGAAGCCACGGGCACCTACATCGCCACCTGCGCTGTGTCGGAGGAAGTCGCTGGACGATCTTCGGCAGTTTCACGATGCCGTGATTGCTGCCCCCACCTGGGTATCCCCCCTCTCACGCAGGAATTCCATGGATACAGCAACAGCACTACCTCTTCTAGGATGGTTCCTGCTCTCGATGGTCGGCATACTCGACTTCTTCGACGGCAGGAAATGGCGACACCTTGCACGGTGCAGCCTCGGGGGACAGATTGTGGGTGTCATCGGTCTGGTAGCGGCCATGAGTACATGGACTGGTGATTTCGAGGACCTCGAGCCTCTGATCACAACGGCGCTTTACTGCGTTGGTGTCGCTGCCGGGGTGCTTAGCCTGCGGAGGAACAAGATCACATGCCTCCTGGGTCCGTCCGAGTACGTGATGGATGACTACGCACTCGAGTCGGACTTTCTGGATGACTGGAGAAAGGTTTCCAAGGCACGGCTTTGTCAGATCAGCGGCTTCTTCGTCCTTATGATCAGCTCGCGGGTGGGCGCTTTGTTTCTGACAGAGAGGGAAAGCTTTTGGAAGTACAAGGATATCTTTGGTTTCGATGTTCTCACGGTGGTGGCCTTCACTTCCATGGCGATGTGCTACTGCACGGCTTGCTATTGTGTGCTGCATGTAACTGCAGGTCTGGAGCTTGCGGTGGACAGCTTCGCATTGCGCTTCTTCAGCACGGGCGACATGGAGGCCGCCGTGATGAGTTGGAACATAGTGCAAGCCACATTACGACAGACTTCGTGCAAACTCAGTGATTTCCTGGTACTCCTCGCTTCCTCCTGCATGGGCGCATTAATCATATTTGCATACCATGTTGCGTCCCTGACTCTTTCTGGTGAAAGCGTGTCCGTGGAGAACATCATCAAGTGGTTAGGGTGGTTGTACTCTCCCCTGATTCTGTTTCTCTATGTTCTGTCGACTTCAGCAGCCGTCACGGAGAAGGTCGATCGCTTGGCACCCCTTGTGAACTCCTGGTCATTCGATGGTCGGGAGACCCTGGACGAATCGCGACAGTATGTGGTTTCATACATCTTGCACAGCCATGCAGGCTTCTATGCTCGAGGTATCCGCATAACATCCGCGAACGTGCAGAAGCTCGTGTACTACTTCGCAGCAGGGTCGTTCGGCCTTCTCACGAACCTGTGGCAGAGATAGCATCAATCGCCCAAATGGTCCTAACGACGTGAAAACTATCTCTGTCATCTTTGCGCATGGCTTCTCCGACTTCTTCCTTTTATGACGCTCGCCCTGAGGTCAGGGGTTAGGTTCCGAGTCTCTTGCTACTGTTACAGGTCCATGAACTGGACACGATGCAAACCATGCGTAGCTTGAGCATGTACAGAGACTCTTGTCTCAAGCCTGGACTAACATCCAATCAGCCAGGAATTTTTGCCAGCTTCGTACGGCTCAATGATGTTCCGGGGCTTCCGCCTGCTTTCCGCGGTTGCGGTGTCGGCGGAGCGGGGCTTGCGGGTAACTGCGGCATGCTTGTCTTTAACGTTTCAGTCTTTCCTCAAGATAGGGTTTAGGGGGGTTGGGCTGTCTACATCAACTCCCTGACAATATTACCCGAGCCATGTGCACCGCTGGCAAACCGGGCTGGCTGACTTCTTGCCCAGCTGTGCTTTATGAGGCAGTATCGGGGCTGAATATTTACCAACACTATTCCTTGGGCTTCCGAATTTTTTAGCGTACTAGAACATATCCATCATATCCTATTCGGTTTATCATTGCCCTTGGATACTGCCCCCACTCAGTAACAGTTGGATAATATTCATAGTCTAGATATATTAGGCCTTTAATACTAGCCCTATTATCGATTGTTACTGTATGGGGGCAATCCAACATTGCCCCTATATTACAGCAACCTATGGGCTTGTGTCACCTACAGTCATTCTCGAGGCTCCGTGCTCTTCGCAGCACAAGGGGCCTTCGCTGGGCCCAAGGGCCCATGCACAGAGGGCCCAATACCCCGAAAATGCAATAGTATGCCTTGAGTTTAAGGCTTTGAATTAGGGTATGAAGTCTCTTCATTCCTTACCTAAGGGGATCAACTTTCCGGGCCGAATATTTGCTTTAAGGCACACTCCTGCACTAAGTCCTTGGCTCTCTGCATGCAGACTTGGAGCCTTGACACCAGGCCCTTCGAAGCCTGTTTAAGCCAGCAGGCCGAATAGTTGCCAATACTATTCCTACTGTTGATGGTATAAATCCTGCATTACCCATAGTAAGGAATATACCATCATTCCCATAGTTTAGGGTCCTTAAGGTAATGCAGGATGTATATCAGCAACAACAGCAACAGTATTCCTTAGGGTTCCTGTTGCACTTAGTATAATGTGCCCCAAAACCCTGTTCTAATCATCAAGGCCTCCTAGCCTAGAAGAACCCCCAGATGGTGGGTGCTCCTGCTGCAAGTCTGGTTGGGCCCGGGATGTCCAAAAGAAAGCTCAAATGATTCTGGGTTCTTGTCAAGGAAATTAATGTAAGTTCCAGAATAAGAGGTTCTTGTTAAGGCGTTTGCACTAAGTTACCATAAAACGACACCATGTTATTAGTCACTTCAGATCGATGCAAGCGCGTGCAGGTACTGAACCTGGCGCCTCCCTGCTTGCAGTTTGGGGTTTAGGGTTTAGGGTTTAGGGTTGGCATTTCAATCCTTAGTAGCTGAGTTTATACACTTTAAACTTTTGGGGATAATAAAACCCTCTTAAAATTAAGCGTTTAAACTTTTTTGGGCTTATGAACTCGGCAACTAAGAATCTTCTCCTCCGAATGAACCCTGCGATGCGGGCACAGACCTAGCCAGGTGAGCGGTCAAAAACAGTCAAGGTGATTCGGCAAGTGGTCCGCTGCCTCGTAGTGGGGAGTATCAGGTTTGCAGTTTGCTTCCGGAGAAGCTTTCAAAGGTCCAGGGATATACAGGCTGAGCCCCAGTCACCTCGTATTGCCAGAGACTCGTTTGACACGTTCCCCAATAAAACATGCGACGGCCTGGTACGCCTGAGACAGGTCTGTCGAAGAAGCAACAATGATTAAGGCCCCTACATAACACCACGCGCTCGCCTGGGCCCAGGGAGGCGTCGAAGCTGCCCCAAGAGGAGCAGCCGGCGCCAGTGGTCGAGCCAGTCGCTGGCATGCACCGGGAGTACTTAAGGTTGCTCAGGGAAACTGGGCTCTAATGTAGGAACCTGATTAAGAAACCTTGGGCCTTTATTAGGGTTCATTCTATGAATCCTACTATTTTGGGGTTACAGGCCCAGGGTTTCTTATCAGGTTCCTACATTCGGGCTGCAGGGTTTAGGGTCTCAATTTAAGGTTCATTGTTTCGGGGTTAGTGAGTAGGTCGTGCAGTGGGTTCTGGTTGGTTTAATGGGGTTGTAAAGTCGGTTCAAGGGGTCATGATCCGGGTAGCTCCAAGTAGGTGTACTTTCGAAACCCTAATAACCCCCTAAACCCTAAACCCTAAACCTACTTACCAAGCCCCCAAAGATCCCCAGAGCTGATAGTTGATACTACCAACACCAAATTCCCCTTTAAGGAATGCTGGATTCGGTTCAGAGTTCAGAGTTCGATTCGCTTGTTGCCTGCTTGCTCTTACTGGTTTCGCCATGCATTTAGGGATCACGGCGTTCAACCCAGTCTGCACAAGCCCGAGTTCATGAACCCATCTATCACCTCCTACACCCTATAAGCCCAAACCCTGTGTTGGAAAAGAACCTTCCGCAAAAAACAACTGAAGCTCCAATCCCTAGACGCAAAACCCGAAGACCCTAAGCTTCTAAACCCTACACCCTCAAACCTTTGCAAAATGCCCGAAGCCTTCAGACCTGAAGCCGTCTATCCCCACGGGCCTGAACCCCGAGCCTCTGGTTCCCTAAATATCCATGCACAACTGTTTTTAATACAGTAGAAGCCAGAAAGTTGGAACATCATTCTCCTCATGCCCTTAAGGTAAAGTATAAGGGATCCTAGCACTAATCCTCCTCAGGCCATGTTCCAACTTTCTGGGGTTCACTATATAGTTTTGGGCTCCTTAATACACTTATTATAGTATGTAGTATAATCTGCTCCAAAACCCTGCTCTAATCATGAAGGCCCCCAAAGTATCAGTAAGGCCCTACGCCTAATTCTCTATCTAAACCGGGTTCGGGTCTCAAAATAATACATCACCCTTACGACCAGGAACCTCCCAGCAGACAGGGACCGCCCTAAGGAGGTATCTCTTTAGGAGGGTCCGGAATGTCCTAGGGAGAGTCCTTGGGTCTCTTTGGGGTCTCAGAAACCCTCAATTTTGAGGTTCCCCCATTTGTTAGGACCCTTAGGGCGAATTCAGAGAATGCCCGCACAGTCTTCCACGCTCCGAGCCCACGCCTTAACGATCCCGAAACCTCGGAACAAATGGTAGTTTCCGAAAATTACGGGTACCCTGTTTTGGGGTCCTTATACTTTTTATTAGAGTACTATATTAGGGTCCCGTATTTTCGGAAACTCCCAAATCAAAAAGTTGGGAGCTTAAGCCCTCCAACGAACGAGAACGCCCAAAGGCCCGAGAAACCAAAGCCCTGACGCACCAAAGCCATTCGAAGCAACGGAGCATCCAAGAAAACGCCAAAGCCTTCAATCCTGAACCCAAAACCCTCAGCCTAAACCCTTAACCCCCTTAAAGACAAAGAGGACATCGAGCCTGAAGCCCCAAATCCCCGAACAGGTGAGACCTCAGAAGGGGTCACTATAAGGTTACGACAATGGTCATTGTACGTGTTTCTCTAAGGGTTACTATAACTTATGGTACCCTTGTAGAAACCCGTGACCCTTATAGAAGAGTTACTACAACGGTTCCTTTTAAACTACCATATGATGCCTAAAGCCTAACCCCTACGAAACCCTAACCCATAAACCGCTAAACCAGAAACCCTAGACCCGAAACCCCTCCAAAAAGATTTCGAGAAGGTGGCTGCAGATGCCGAGATGCCTCTGGCACTCGATTCGGAGGTCCCTCAGGTGCCATTCAAGGGATTCGGGATCTTTGGATCTAATTTAGGGGCCTTCATAGTTAGAGTAGGGTTTTGGGGCCAATGATACTACAATTACAATAAGGAACCCCCAAAACCCAAAACAATATAGGTAACTATTAAGGCCCCTAATATAGTACCCTTATAGATCCCTTATCGACCCTTTATGGATCCCTTTAAAGGGAACCCTAAGCCCCTAGGTAATCATTAAGGCCCCTATATTAGTGACGACAAGGTTATATACACGGTCACAGGACAGACTACATGCGGGCGCAGGTAAGGTACCCTTAGCCGGAGCTCCTCAAAGCCACATGAAGGTACTTGTGACCGACGACAGGCTTATCTGCTGCGTCCTCTGATCCTCCAAGTAGCAGAGACCCAAACGCCGGCGCTCGATTGAAGAACGGTTGATAATGATTAATCCTGCATATGTATACCAGAATTCGCATAGTCTGAGGTCACTAAGGTAATGCAGGATATACATACATATATATATGCATCATAAATCGGATGTCTCGGTTTCAGAGATGCCTTCATCCTGAACCAAGCCACTTCAGGGCGACGGGGTTGAGCCCTCAGCCCTTCATTTGGGGTTCTTGGGGACGCTTAAGCAACCCTACACCACAGCCTAAAACTTAAACCGCATGCGGCGTTTCTTGACATTTCCGTCGTACTTCGGGGAATGGGGGAATTGATCGCTATGATAGTCCCTTGTATCAGCCCCAAGAACCCATTCCGCCATTCACGAGGGGCACTGAGTGCTTCCCGAGTTGAGTGCTAAGCGCCCCCCCCCCCCCCGACCCCCTCTCAACCCGAAATGTAGGATTTAGGGCTTAGGGTTTTGTCTTCAGGGTTTGGGGTTTCGTAATCAAACTTAGGCTTTGGGGCTTGCACTGAAGATCTTAGTAGTAGAGTAGGTAACCTTTTAACCTATAGCTAGCCCCCTAATTATAAAGCTCTTTCTTAAGATAACCCCAAAAGGTTAGCCTTTTATAGTGAACCTCAGAAAGTTGGAACATGGTTTGAGGAGGATTCATGCTGGGATTCCCTATACTTTACTGTAAGGCTGTAAGGGCATGAGGCCAATGATGTTCCAACTTTCTGGCTTCTGCTACATATAGTTCCCTTAGCCTTTGGACAACAAGGAGACTCCCGAAGTCTCGCACACTGCAGGTACCCGAGGGAGTCGACATCGGCCATCTCCTCGGTATTTTGCACGTCCGAAAGGGTTTTTTGGGATTCTTCCTTAGTAGTAGCAGTAGTAGTAGTAGTAGTAGTAGTAGTGGTAGTAGCAGCAGCAGCAGTAGGAGTAGGAGTAGGAGTATCAGTAGTGGGAGTCGGAGTAGGAGTAGTGGGAGTCGGAGCAGGGGTAGGGGTGTAGGGGTGTATAGGGGTATAGGGGTGTAGGGGTGTGGGGGTGTAGGGGGGCAGCAGTAGTAGTAGTAGTAGTTGTTGTTGTTGTAGATCAGCACACTTGGTAGGTTGATGATAACTTGGGCAAAAAAGTGCCTTTCTAAAGCATCGGGGGACTTCGTAAGTTGGTGGCACTTGGGAGAATAGATGGTGGATTATAACCGTTTTGTAACCTTAGGGTTTAGGGCCTAGGTGCGTAGACTTTCCGAGTGTGAAAAGTCCAGGTGGTCTTGATTTACGGGTGTTGCTGCGTTTAACAATTTAACGCCGACGTCAACTCCAAGGACTAGGAGGGAATAAGTGGATCCCTTCAGCAAAGTTCTTTCAAAAATCCCTTGTGAAGCATCATACATCCCTTTACAATCCTACACCAGCCTGAAACACCTTGCAGCACCCCTTGAAGTGATCACCCGCCCGAGGAATGGATGTTGGCAAGCTGTGCACAGCTTTGGCCTCCGTTTATTCGTCATTGATTGAGGTTGAGACTGGGAAGCAGGCCCGGGCGTGGACGTAGGGTTCACTTACCTTTGGTTAGTAGGGAATGGAGGAATGGGGTACAATTATAACTACTATTACTACCATTCTTCCATTCCCTACTCACCAAAGGTAGGTTTAGGCTTTGGGGTTCCGGGGTCCAGAGTTCAGGGCTTCGGGATTTAGAGTTTGGATTCAGTTCAGGGTTTAGAGGTTAAGATTAAGGGTTTTTAAGGTTTAGGAAGTTTAGGGGCTTGGGAAAACCCGAAGACCACTGGGGGAATACGAAAAAGTAGGACTCCTTGAACAAGTCCTATCTTCACCCCAAACTCGGAGGAGAACCTTTCTCGGCAAAGCGTGGGCAGAGGTTCTGTTCTTTACTTGAAGGGGCAGGGGACTTAGAAAGTAGGTTATAAGTAGAGTTATAAGTGCCCTAAATGGAGTTACCCTAATTATAACCCTACTTATCACCAACTTACTAAGTCCCCTGCCNCAGGGGACTTAGAAAGTAGGTTATAAGTAGAGTTATAAGTGCCCTAAATGGAGTTACCCTAATTATAACCCTACTTATCACCAACTTACTAAGTCCCCTGCCCCTTCAAGTAGGTCCTTTACGTGAGCTGATTTCAACAAAGCTTTTCTCAAGGCCTTAAGTGTGGTCATCCTTACTAAGGGAAGGGAGTTCATAATCAGGGGTCGACATGGGGTTCGTGGCTCCATTCTTTGAGGCATGGCGGAATGGCGCTGTGTTTTGCAGTTTAGGGTTTACGGCAACATAATATACCCGACATCAGCCCCAGCCGCCCTGTGCTATAGAACCCAAGCCCCTATAGAAACTTTTGTAGAATCCTACCCCTGAACCCCTACTATATAGGGGCCTAAATAATTACCAATACTATTTCGGGGGTTCCTTCTATTTCGGGGTTCCTTTCCATAAATATAGTATAACGGGCCCCAAAACCCGAATCTAATTATTAATGCCCTACATTACACCCTAAACCCTATACCCCTGACCACCCCCATATCTGGCCACGGTTAGGATTTAGGGTTTAGCGTATCTGGCCTCTTCATGCCGAAATCTCAAACCCGAACCCAAGCTCAGTACCGAGGCCTCTTAGTGTGGAAGGCTTCGACGCTGCAAGAAGCGGTTCATCGCTTTTGGCTTAGTAGCTGAGTAGGTAACCTTTAACCTTTTGGGGTTTATATATTCTTACCATTGTTGAAAGGTCAACTTTTTTTGGGCTAGGGTACCCAGCCCCTATATTATATAAGTTGGAGTTTTGGGTTTAAATTTTTTAAGAGTTTAGAGATTTGGCATGTGTGGCACAACTCGGGCTTAGAGTTTAGGGATTTATGGCTTTGGGTTGCAGGGTTTTCGGGTATAGTACATCGAAAACTGAGACAAACCAAAGCCATCACAACGTATAGGTGTGAATAGTTCATATGAAGGAAATGTCCGCGTAAAGTCACCATCAAGCTCTACTAGTATATGGATACCCCGAAACCCCGCTGGAATTCGTAATGCCCTTGTACTAGAACCCACTAAAGCCTTGTGCAAAACGCCTTGTAGGAACCGTATATAAAACCTTCCAGGCCCCTTTCCGAAGAAGCTTAGGCCCCATACCCTAAGCCCTAAACGCCTTAAGCCCTAAGCCTCAGAAGCGAAAACCACAAGGACATCAAGCCCGAAGCCCTAAACCGTTCACCCTAAACCCTACGCCTTACTTCTGGGGCCCCACAAACCTTGCGCATGGCAGCGGTTGTGCGGACAGGACAAGGTTTCCCGGTTCCGCTCCAAGGCACGGGGCGCGGTTTAGAGTTTAGGGTTTATAGTTGAAGGGTTTGGGGTTTAGGGGTTTGGGGTGAAGGGTTTTTGGGGGTTAGGGTTTAGGGTTTGGGGGGGTTGGGTTTGTTCCAGTGTAGAGATGGTGAGTTGTTGGATTTTGGGTTGAGGCCTTGGGATTAGAATTACGGGGTGTGGGGTGCCTGTTTCTGCTATCCGTCTATTCATGCACGAAGACATTGTTGTTCCCCGTGTGCTCTGACAAGGCCGCACCAGGCATTGGTGTCGAGCAGTATCTCACTCGACTGGCCAAGTACTTCCAGCTAGCATAGGCCACAAGTAAGTTCGTTGCTTCATTATGCCCAAATTCACATAAATCCATTTACCACTTCGCCCCCTTAAACATTCACCACTTTACCACGAAATATCCATTTACCACTNAGCTAGCATAGGCCACAAGTAAGTTCGTTGCTTCATTATGCCCAAATTCACATAAATCCATTTACCACTTCGCCCCCTTAAACATTCACCACTTTACCACGAAATATCCATTTACCACTTCGCCACCTCACACATTCACCACTTTACCACGAAATATCCATTTACCACTTCGCCCCCTTAAACATTCACCACTTTACCACGAAATATCCATTTACCACTTCGCCACCTCACACATTCACCACTTTACCACCACAAATCCATTTACCACTTCCTCACCTTCACCAATCACCACTTTACCACAAATCATCTATTTACCACCTATCCACCTTAAACAATCCCCCTATACCATAACTACCAAGTAACTCCCCGATTCACGAATTATGAACGGCATAGGTTGCCCTTCATAATTTGATACATCAAATTATGAACCTACTTGTGGGGNCCACCTTAAACAATCCCCCTATACCATAACTACCAAGTAACTCCCCGATTCACGAATTATGAACGGCATAGGTTGCCCTTCATAATTTGATACATCAAATTATGAACCTACTTGTGGGGTCTAGGTAGAAAACCCCTAAATTCAATCATCCGGTGTCTTGGCACTGGATGGCTCTGACGACCGCATCATCCTGAAAGCGGTGCGCCTTGCTCGCTTATCTGTTAAGTGCCTGTGCGAGTGCTTCATTTCTGATACAGATATGTGTGATGACATTGCGCAAGTTGAAGCATTGAGCGACCTTGTTGTGTATGTGTAGCAACTTGTGAGCATCAAGCACTTCCTCGGCTTACCCCGACTTTTGCTTTTGGTGATGGCTCTACCGGCAGATGCCTCTGACAGCCCCACGGCTTCGGAAGCGGAGGCTATGAAGCAGGAACTGCTGATGCAGGAACTCACCGACTGCCTACCCGTGCCCCACCGCGGTATGCAGTTCCTCCTTGACAACATCGGCTCTTGCTCACTTGAAGTCTTGCGCGAACTTCTCACAGACTTCACCGAGGCTGAAAACACTGCCGTGACGATGAGAAAGGCAATCACCGATTGCATTGAGAAGTTGGAAGGTGACCAGCAGGGCAAACCCTACACAGTCTTTGTGTGGGCAACTGGGGAAAAGGTCATTCTTTTGATTGACGACAACGACACGGCAGAGAGCATCCTCACCAAGTATCAGGAGAAACGCGACATCCCTTTCACAGACCCTGTGATTATTGGGTGCGACATTGAGGACAAGAACAGCGGTTGGACAGTGCGGATGAAGTCTGTTTTCAGCGAGTTTGAGACAGACAACCTTGCTGAGGGTGGCTACGGCTTGTACATCCTGCCCCGCGAGGACTACTCCTATATGGCCTATGAGGCCAACATTGAGACGAGCAGTGTTGAGGATAACAGCGAGCCGGACACCTCGCCAGAGGCTCGTGTGCTACGCGACACCTCGCCAGATGCGTCGGATATGTTGAAGGCCTTGTGCGAGAAGGAGACCGGCAACACCATTGACATCAACACCAAGGGCGGTGCCACAAAGCCTTTGAAAATGGAGGTGCAGACCGTGGGAGGCTGTGTTAAGTTGGTCTTTCACTACGTGGTGGGGGAGACTGGCGAGAACCTCTTTAAGGCCTTGACGGAGTTTGGGTTGGACGCCACGCTCTTTCAGGTGAAGTTCGCTGGGACTGCTTCTGTGTTGCAGGGCTATGACAGTTTGGAGGCTTACAGCGACCAGACCTTTCAGATTGTGCCCCTGCTCAGTGGCGGTGGCAAGCGTGCGAAGGCACCCAAAGGCGATGATGCGACTATGCCAAAAAACCCCAAGGAGTTGAAGGCGAAAGTCCAAGGCAACCTCGCCCAGTTGAAAGCCTTGACGCCTACGCCAGCATTGACACAGAACATCATCGCGCAGATTGAGAGCATCTTGAATGACACTGCCACCGACCCCAGCGGAACAGCCAGTGCTATGATTGACCAAGTGCCCAAGGAAACCTTGTGCATCATCATCGCCAACCTCTTGTCGTCATCGCCGAGACCAGAGGGGAAGATTGACTACATTATGTCGCAAGCGATGCCCCGTATGGTTGAAAGCACCGAGGAGTTGATTGCCCACGCCACTCTTGCTAAGCATACCTTGGCGTTGGCATTGCAATACGCGGTGAATCTTGAATTTGAAGACGGTGGCCGTGGCATTGCTTGGCAGGGTCTCATTAAGGTTATGACGGCCAAAGCCACGAGCACAGCCCCAGATGCCTCTGATGAGCGCGCCTGTGCAGTGATGTAGGCAACTGCCTCCCTTTCAGAAGCCCCCGAAATACACATTACAAGAACCCGAAATACACATTACAAAAACCCGAAATACACATTACAAGAACCCGAAATATCCCTCAGAATAAGAGCAAAATAAGAGCAAAAAAGGACATTACAAGAACCCGAAATACACATTACAAAAACCCGAAATACGGCTGTTCAGGGGGTCAGTGCTCGGCATCCGATGCTGTATGCGCTTGCCTTTTTTCATTGGAACCCGCCAGCAGAGCGGGAGCAATCGCACTGAGTAGTTGAGTGTGGAAACAGATGCCGTGATGCTTCTTTTTTGAGTGCGATGTGCCAGCAGATTTGAGACCAGTTTTGCCAGTGCAGTGTGTGCGCGCTTCCGTTTTGCACCCCTAACCCCTAAACCCCCCAAAAAACGCGACTTAACTCCGTGGCAGGTGCTCCTGTTCTCCAACGACACTTTGCAGTTCCAGTTCGTGGCACCGGTGCGCCCCGCTGGGTTTTTAGGTTTTAGTTTCGGGTTAGGGTTTTTAGTTTAGGTTTTAGTTTCGGGTTAGGGTTTTTAGTTTAGGTTTTAGTTTCGGGTTAGGGTTTTTAGTTTAGGTTTTAGTTTCGGGTTAGGGTTTTTAGTTTAGGTTTTAGTTTCGGGTTAGGGTTTTTAGTTTAGGTTTTAGTTTCGGGTTAGGGTTTTTAGTTTAGGCTTTTAGGGTTTTAGGGTTGCGGTTGTTGCAAACAACCATCTCAGAACAGATGGAGCGGACAAAGGGGGGAACACGACTGTTTAACAGTCCAAGCATTGCGATGGCCTCAGAGGTGTTGCGCACCCTAAACCCATAAACCCTAAACCCCAAAACCTTAAAGAAAGATGAGAGGAGAGAAGAAAGACATTTTGGCTCAAATACATAGTTATATCCCTACACAACAATACAAACACTAAAAAAACAAAAAAAAACATAAAATCAGAAATACAGCATCCGATGTAGTGATTTTTAGGGTTTAGGATACAAATAAACCCAAAAAATCTTGATTTTTTACAACACATACTAAAATACATAGCAAAACCTATAACAAAATACACGAAAAACAAAAAAAAACAAAAAATATCTAAAAATCTTCATACGACAATTTTTTTCAACTCTCTATTTTTACACCTTTAATAATTCGGGTTAGGTGTTCTAACCGATTGCTGAAACCTACACCTTTAATAACTCGTGCCTTAAATATCCTCTTGTATCATTATCTAAATAATAATATTTTTGACCTAATTTTTTCTCTAATCTAGTGACTGTTTGTTTATTTTTCAACCAATGTGATGTCCTCTCTTTTTCGCTAATGCCTTTTTTACGCATAACTTTAACCTCATCATTAACACTCAGTTCTGGATACATACGTGTTCGTTTAGCATTTAAATTAATATGTAATTTAACGGCGAATTCATTTTTAGGAAGTTTTGCTTGGGATGGCGTAAATCCGGTTGTTGAATGGACTTTTTTGTTATTATATGTTAATAATATCTCAAATATATAATCTGTCCATTGAATATTCGTTTTTCCTTTCTTTTCATCTGCTTCAACTCTTTTGTATAGTTGGTCTTTAATTGTTCGTATTGCTCTCTCAGCAAAATTTGCGTGTCCTCTGGTTCGGTGATGCTTTATATTCTCTTCTTTTAAATATTGCTTAATTGAGTTTGAACTTAAAGCAGGTTCATCATCGGTATATAGAAGTTTTGGCTTTCCACCCATTTTGTTTAAGCATTCAATTAAACCACTTGCTACATCACCTTCTTTTGTGCTTTTAATTGGCACTACAACCATAAATTTTGAGAAAACATCTATCATTAAAGCCCCTGCATTAAATTTTTGGTCAGGAATATCATTTATAAAGAACAAATCAAATTGGAACTCAAAGAAACTATGTGGAGGTATATACGAATTCTCACCTCTCATCTTCCTCTTCTCTTCAACGTTCTTTTTAAAGAACTCCTCAACATCATCCTTTGTAATACTGGCATCCTTTTCCTTACTGTCTTTAAGTGTAGTCGCCTTACTCCCAAATCCCGAACGGTCAAAATAAATACTGGATATAATATCTTGTTTAGAACTCATTATAATAAACAAGATATTATTTTTCTTGTTCTAACTCTTGTAAATAATTCTGCTGTTTGTTTGATTTTTCGTGTTGTGCTTTATCACCTTTGCGATGAATAGAACCACAAGGACATTCAATTTTTTGCGCCTGATTTGCCAACACCCTTTCCTTATTCTGTTGGTAATGTTCCTTGTGTTTTGAACTTATACGTTCTTTGTTCTCCAAGTAGTGCTGTCTATGTCTTTCATTGATGCTGTCCTTCTTTGCAATGTATCGCTCCTTGCTTTTCTGGTTAAAGTATTCGGCATTGTCCTTTCTATATTGGATTAATTGCTCTTTGTGCTCTTCTTGGTATAATTTCGCATTTTTGCTGATGGCTTCTTTATTATCTTTTCGGTATTCTGCCACCGTTCGTCCTGCAACATTTTTATTCACGCAGTCTGTGGCTTTTATGTGTTCTCCTTCTTTTCTTGCCAATTCGGCTTTGTTTTCGCAAGGGCAGTTCTCTATCAGTTCTATTTTACAGTTCTCCACATCAAACTCATCAAACAATCCAAAAGAACTCATAAATGTGCCTCTGTTTAGGTGGTATTCACGGTAATGCTTTCTGTGTCTCGCCATTCTCTGGCTCAATTCCTCACAAGTAGAACCAATATAACATTTGTTATAACCTACATCAACTATCTTATAGATTTTGCCTTTTTGATACTTATTACTCATATCTCTACTTATCCTAAGTTCTCTTATCTTTAAGCCCTTTTTAATGTGCTGAAACATTACAGTAGAAGCACCACGCTTGGCAATTATCCACGTGATGAGCACGAAGATTGCATACCCTTTGTGCAGTAAAGTTAGAACATAATTTACCCTTTTTAATGCCTAATTCAAATTTCACACCACATTTTTGACAATTACCCTTCATTCGTTTTAAACACCACATCGTATCAATATACATATCATCGTTTATTTCCCTGTTTGCTTTCCTGTCTTGTTGCTTGTATCCTTCCACTTTATTTTCAAAATAATCCATTATCATTTTCTTATCCATTTCCTTTTCAAAGGCATCACTTTCAAAAAACAACACCTTATTAAAATCATCACAGCGTGTGATAGAGCACCACAACCATTCTCTACTAACTAATGGCGACTGCCACTCGTGTATTGTTATTGTATCTTTTATTGTAGCACCCTGTGCCGAATGGCAGGTGATACAGTAGTTGTATCTAAAATGCTTCTCTATGGTTTCTCTATCTACTGTGCATTGTTCTAAACTCTTTATGTTTTCCAGTAGATAGTTGCCTTTATTAACACCTTTGATTTTATACCTAAAATTCACATTTAATCTTTTACTACCTAATTTCTTATATAACCTGCATACTAATACTTCGCCTATTTCATAATCTGTTGTTTTACCTAACCGTTGCCGAACCGTTTTTGAAACATCCGCGCATCTTTTGTTGGTATATGCTATGTTATATGCTGATGCCATTACATCGGCAGTTGTTTTAAAATACTTGCGCACTAACTCCTTTAAGGGCAGTTGTTTCACCCACCAGTCCTCAAACATATTATTTATTATGGTTCGGTTCTCCTCATCTTTTACACGTTTGCATATTTCTAAGTAGATGTTATATTTAAAGATTACATCTAAACATTGGTTGGCGTATGCTTCTTTGTTTTGGCAGTTGGTTAAATCCTCTATTGGCGGGAGTTGCTTGTCATCACCGGTTGCTATGATAATTTTGTTTGTGTTCTGCTTGGTAAATAACCTGATTTTATTTAAGATGTAGCCGTTTGCCATATACACTTCATCAAAACAAATAACGTGATACTCACTGTGGTCAAATATCGGCAGTTCTTCGCCTTTTTCCATAGGTATGCTAAAAAATTTGTTTAAAGTTATGGCATCGCATTCTTTTTCTTGCGACAGTTGGTTCGTGGGCACTACAAACAGCACATTATAACCTAATTTCTTAAAATATTCGCATATATAACTTTTACCACTGCCTGCGAAACGAGCGCGTATCATTACAGGATTGTGTTCTATGATTTGTTGGCATATCTCAGGCGTGTCCCATTCATCCTTTATATGTATTTTTTCATTTACCTGTTTCGGTATATTAATCAGTTGATTAAACATTATTTTTCGGTTCTCCTCGGGCAACCTGATTACTTTGCCCTCTTCGGCTCTCCATTCGCCGATTACATCCCCAAATTTGAGTATCTCCTTGGCCTTGTTCAAGTCTGATGTTTTAATGGTCATAGCATCTGTTTTTACACTATACACCTCCACGCCATTAGCACTTAAAAGGGTATGTGCATCAAACATTCTATAATTATGGTCTTGCAACAAAAGTTCTTTAATCATCCGAAAGCCATTGCTTAAAGTCCTTTTGTCCGACACGTTTAAGATATAATACTTTGAAACATATTTCCTGCAATCCTCCTGTATATGTATCTGACCATTTACCACAGCGAACCGTTCCAAAACACCGTCGCCAGTCATAAAGAAGTCATCTTCAAAATCCCACTCTGTTATACTGCCTTTAATTTCATCAGTTAAGGGTGTGTATGTATAATCGTCCTGTACCTCGTCTATTGCATACACTCGCCCCCCATACAGTTTTTGATAATACATTGCCTCGCCCAGTGTTTCAAACATCCTGCTCCTTTGTGCCTTGTTGCGCGACTTCTCTAACAGTCCGAAGTTTATATTGGCAATTAACTTTTTTATTTGTTTGTTTTGGTGCTCGTCCTTGCTTATGTTAGTTGCCCACAGGTCATCAACGATTTTTTTGTAATCTACCTTGTGTATGTGCGACGGCTGTTTAAAATACAGTAATCTAGGCCGAATGCCTCGTGCCATTATTTTCCTAAGATACTTGCCGTAAATGAGGTTGTGTTTCTTATTAAAATACATATTTGACCCTACATTTTCTACCATATACAGGGTTAGTGAGGGCAGTGTGTTTATGTCTTCGTTTTTATAAGGTTTCCAAATATCAAACTGCCTAAACACCGGTATTTTAACTATGCTGGTAAATGCTTTTGTGAATGCTTTGTTTAAGTCTATTTCGGTTAGTTTGGCATCTACATTTTGTTGTAAAAGTCCTACTGGCACTATTGTTCTGCACTCGTCCAGCACCTGCACATCAACCTCATTATAGTGCGATTTATGCGCTTCGTTAAATATCTTCTTATTCATCGCGAACATTGCCTTACTGGTTCTGTTATGCACCCTCTCACTTGATACAACCACATCCTCATCAATCCTGTTGTTATTCATATTTTGTGATTTGATGGTGTAGTTTATTGTTTTGTTTAATTTTTTGTATCTCCATCTCACTTTGAGTTCCGATATAGTCCCTGCTTGGTATTTCACAAAGGGCTCGTAACCCGACTGCTTGAAGTCGTGTAGCAGTTTTGGTAAGTCGTTGTCTCTGTGGATTAAGGTATAATCCTCTTCATCAGTGAGTTTAAGTAGGTCATTAATATTATTTATCATCTTGCACTTTATCGGTTTCTTTCGGTCGTCTATGTGATAATTATCACTGACCTTAACTTGCATATCGTGAGTTTTGTGCATAACGTCCTTCAAATTTTTAAGGTCGTTGTTGATGACATATATGTGGTTGCCTTTGACTAATCCGTTAAAGGTTCGGACATTGTTGAGGCTCTTGGTGGGGTCGTGCTTGTAAATTAAATTACAATTAAAATCAAATATTCTGGCAGGTATGTTGTATTCCTTAAATATCTGCTCCATTTGCATTATACTCGCCCCTTTTTCCACGAACCCCTCCTCGGTCATCCCTAACATTTCCAGCACCCGTTCTCTTGTTAATGCTGGTTTTGCTAATGAGCCCCTCCTTTGTCTCATAAGTGTTTCCTCATAGTGGTCGGTAAGCGCATTTATCCAGCACTCATTTTCGCGGTAGTTTTCTTTTGCGATTGCCTCCTTGACTGTCATATAGTCGGTGTTTATCTCGGTTTCTACATACCTGTTGTAGATGCTGATGTTTTGGGCATTTCGTAGGTTTCTGGTCGTGGGGGTTTTATCACTGTCCTTCTCATCTACCTCCTCTACTTTCTCTATCCTGATGGCATCGGTGTAGTCGCCGAACTCGCTTAGCATCATATCCTCAAATGCCTTGTCAGTCTTCATTGACATCATAAGTCGCTTAAACAAGGCTCTGTCATCTCTTTTCGTGATTTTTCTTTTAACGACCTGCTCTACAAAAGCATTGGATTTAATATTTGCCGTTCTGACTGCTGGATTGGTGAGCAGTGGGTAGTAAGGTATGCCGTTTATTCTAAATGATGGTCTTTTGCTTCTCGGCTCTTCGGTAAATAGCATATATGAAACCATATACTGCTTCCTATTGCCAAACACTTTTTCGGAGGCTTTGTTTGAAATCTTCCTTACTGCCATTTTCTGCCTAATCCTGCGCAGGACTTGCTGTTTCCCCCTTTCTGCTTCCTTTTCCTTTTTAACTTCCCGTGCTTTGGCGGGTGTATTCTTCATTCGCTCGGTTATGGGTTCTGCCGTTTCGTATTTGGCAACTGCCTTCTCGTATTGTTTTAACCCTTTTTGTTTTGATTTCTCGCTTCCCATTGTCATACCGTTAATCAGGTTAAGTGCAGTAGTAAATTGCGATATTTTACGGTCTTCGTATAAATCAACCACATTATTAATTTTGGTAAGTGTTTGGTTAGATACTTTGCCACGCTGGGCGTCTCTTATACTTTGTAAATTCTTTACATAATTCTTGATAAGTTTTTTGGTCATAAATTTACTGATATTATAATTATAAGTTTTCAAGTCTTTAAAAGAGTTTGTCCATACATCGCTTTAAAAAATGACTTAAAGACATATTACCTTAGATATTTAACATAAGAAATGTCAAGCGCAAAAATCTCTAAAACCGATATTGATGAACTGCTAAACACCCTTACCTTTGAACAGGTGAGAGAACAACTGTCGCTCTACAATAAACTATTTTACGAAATGAGGAAGCGAAACGAACCTGACTATATGGAGAAAAGGCGACAGCGTGAAAAGAACCGATACTATACCAAGACAGGGAAATCCGCCGAAAACAAACAACAGCCTATGTATGTAAATGCCGAAGTGCCGATTAAGAAATAGACACTAATACTTCATTATTTATTTAAATAATGAACTATTTTTTACCTTTCTTGGGTGGAGTATTTGAGCGCGAGCGACTTGCTCCTCTCCTTAATAATCTCATTGGTTGATTGCTTCCACTTGCCTGTTCTTCTTGTTGTTGTTCTGGGCTCCTGCTACGGCTTGCCCCCCTTCTCATTAACCCTTGTGTTTGTGTAAATACTTCTTCATTTATAGGCGCTTCGGGTTCTACATCGTCTTCTTCTTCATTCCACCAATTATAAGCATCAATTGCCATACCTATACCTTGTCCTATTCCCTGTCCTGTATAATACATTATGTTTCCTCCTACTCTTGCCATTGTTGCTAAATCGTCTGCTATTGACATTCTGGTTCTGTATCTTACATCATCCATACTCTCCCCCGTTGATACACTTGTCTGCCTTTGTTGTTCTTGTCTTTCTCCTTCTCCTGCCGTTCTTAAACTTCTATTTGAGGAAGCGCTTGAATAATTACTGCCATCAATGAACATATCAGTCTGCACGCCCTTCTCTGGGTTTCTTATATTATACTTATCTAAATCAAAATCATTAAAATCAACATCTTCTAATAATATCCCTTGTTGTGTTCTTTTTTGCTTTTCTGGTAATATTTTTAACCTGTGTGTTCTCGCTTCCCTTTCAATCTGTTCAAAAGTGGGGCGTAACCTTAACATATATCAAATACTTAGATTTTTATACTGGTAAAAATGATTTTGCTAATGCCGTTGCTCCTGCTTTTGCTAATGTTTCTACACCGGCTTTGGCTCCACTGACGAGAATGTCTTTTGCTGTGCTGGATGAGGCTGGTTGCGAAGGGACTATTGCGGAAGATGATGACGAACTGGGTTGATTTTGCTGGATGACTTGACTCATAACTCTTGCATCTTCTGGCACGTCTTCATCTCTCCCTTCACTATTAATTCTGTGAAATTCAACCCCGGCAGGTAATGATTGTCTATGAACATCGTCTAAATTCTCCATCATTTCTGTTATTGTTGATTGTGAGGCTTCGCGTTGTCTTTGCAAATACCTTTCCATTTCTGCCCTAATTCTCAGTGCTTCCTCGCTGGTCATTTCATCCGCATCATCTACATCATAAACTGCCTCAGGCGTCTCAAAACCCATTGCTCTAAAATTAATTGTTCCCGTTGATTCTCCTGCTTGTATTTGTGCGTTTGTTAATTGCGCTTGTCTCAAATTTTCCCTTGCTCTGTCTTCTTCTTGCTTTTTCAAACCTAGAAAATCAACATTATCAAACTGACTGCCAAACTGATTGTTGCGAAATAAGGTTGCTCTTCTATCTATTACTGTTTCAATTGAGGGTCTGTTAGGGTCTCCTTGTGCTTCAATCATCCCTATCATTTCGTCATAGGTCGGTCTTAATTTCAACTCTGATTTTAATGTTTTAATCATTATTAAATGGAATTAGATTTTAATATTTTTTTATTAAAATCTAATTAAGTTATTTCCGCCATTATGGTTTTTAACTCTTCCTGTTTCTTTTTCAGTTCCTCTATCGTTTTAACCGGCATCATCGGTCTCTCTAACTGTCTCTTAATGTCATCAAGTTGTCCTTGATATATACTCTTCTTTTGGTGTTGTATCCAGTCGTTTCTTAACCTAATGTTTTTAGCTCTATTCTCTGCGTCTTCAATTCTCATTTTCATCTCTTCCATTTGTTTTCTACGTGAGGCAACACCGAATGTATCTTCTATGTCATAATATTGTTGAACCTGTGGCATTCTTTTGAACTCTGGTTTGCTTTTAAACATACTCATATTATTAATAATATTTAGAATAAATATTATTAACAATTATTTCATTCTTGACTGAAATATTTGAAGCGCGTCATCAGGATAATCAACAACATATTTGTCAATCTCATTCAACATCATTTTTACAGTGTCTTCATCAAGAAACTCATACTGATTATTGTTTAAATGCTCTTTCAGTTCGTTTAGTGGAGCGAGTTGTTTTGCCACAGGTTTTTCAGTTCTAATACACGCTTGTAACACGACTAATTGTTTCATAAGTTCATCATTGACGTCATAACCCTTAACATTTGTTAAATAATGATAACAATAATTTTCAATTATGCAACATTTCTCATCTGTGTCAAATGTTTTCATCTTTAATAACTCATTTCTTACTATTTCTGCCCTTTCAATATTATTCTTCATATAAGTATATTTATATTAAAACATCTTTGATTTAAAACTGTTTATTTTTTCAATATTTGCTTCTCTCTTTGCTTTTCGTATTTCATTATAAGATGCCTCTAATAATTCTCTTGCTGTTAGTTGCTTTTGTGGCAAACTTGGCGCACTTGGAACACTTGGCACACTTTGTTTTGTTTCGTTAGGTTGCGATTGTTGCAAAACTTCGTTTTTTACATTTAATACATTTTTATCATTTTCTTTGTCTGTGTTTGAATATTTCTTCTTCATCTCTTCTTCAATTTCTTTCCTTAGTTTTTGTTCAACCTTTGACCCATAACTTGCCTTCTGCTTATTTACTGGTAATGTTTCGGTTGGTTGTCCCTTACAGTAATGAGGGTGCGTGTTCTTTAATGATTTAGGCAACATTTTTTTATTACATGCTTGGCATTCAACCAGTTCCACTACTTTAACTGTTCGGCTCAGTTTCTTTGGTGTCGCTTTCGGTTTAGGTTTGTCTTTTTCTTTATTCTCTTTCTTTGCTTGTTCTTCTATTTCGTTTTCAGGTGCTATTTCAGTTGCTTCTTCAATAATTTCATTAGTATCTATTTCAGACACTTCTTCATTTTTTACCTCCTCAACTGCTTCACTGCTCATTATTAATATAGACTATATTTTTCTAATTAGATATTTATTAGTCCCTGAAAAAAGTTAAACTGAAAGAGCACTCAACATTGTTAAAATTGACAGTCTTATTGAATTCATCACTAAATCTAAAATTGCACCTTCGTAGAATTTTACCACTACAATCAACATAATCAAAATCGTTTATTTGGTTGTCTTGAATAATACCTAAATAGGGGACTGATACATTTATTTTCTTTATTATTGATGAATTACCTGCTACGGTTAATTGGTTGTAGTTGCTTATTTCATTACAGTGTAAGTAAAGATTTTTAACCGGTATTAAATCAATGAACCCCGACACAAAAGGCAAAGCTATACCGTGAGTAGGCGATGTATCCACTATATTCAAAACTTTATTGATTGAATGTAAATCACTAACATCAATACCTGTGAATTCGTTTTGGTTTGCTATTACCTCTGCTTCTGTAAAAACATTAAAGATAAGGTTAGCATAATTAACTGCTATGGTTATTTTGTTTAACCTTGTATCATAAGAAACTGTATAAGTATCGGTTCTAACAACATCAGGATTTCTTGTATCAAAATAATCATTTAACCAAAATTGTATCCGGTCAGCAAGTTCAGCGCCCGAATAATTGCCTTCATCAATAGAAAAGATGCGATAATCAATTATGTCAGGATTAACACCGTTAGGGTCTAATTGAAAGAAGTAAAGGTTATCATTAAAGCCTTGTTGAATGGAAAACCAAGAATGTGGAATACTCACCTCGTGTATTATACATCTTGTATTTTCTTCTAACTGCACTGTTTCAGGCAAATCAATAGTGAAATTGGATGAAGTGCCACTGACTTTATAACTACTGTCAATGTATATTTTCTTAAATCTAAGCATTATAATATTAATTAGATAAATTAATTTATAAGTTAATTTATTATGTATAGAAACAAAAGAAAAAACGAAGGACAAATGTATGAACTACCTGACGCAAGAAGTAAAATACAAAATGAAGTTAGAGAAGAATTAGCAGGGACTGAGTTTATCCCGACGGATACTTACGGATTAAAGAGAGCATACGAAGACCCTGACGGCATTTATAGGGACGGAGAGACTTTATACATAGCAGGGACAAAATCATTTCAAGATGCTGTTGATGATGTAAANTACGGATTAAAGAGAGCATACGAAGACCCTGACGGCATTTATAGGGACGGAGAGACTTTATACATAGCAGGGACAAAATCATTTCAAGATGCTGTTGATGATGTAAAGTTGCCATTCTACCAGACACGAAATACAAAACGATATAAAGATGTTGATAAATTTATTCAAGATTATGCTATTGATATTGATGGTAAAAAGAATTATGGTATAAAACAAATAGTGTCCCATTCATTAGGTGCGAGTGTAGGTCAGCAGATTAATGATGATTATGGTAATATATTTCAAACAAGAAGTTATGGAGCACCATTTATATCAAGACAAAGACCAGATGAGACAGGAACGAATTTGAGAATACGAGGCTCTAATGATGTTGTGTCAATGTTTGACCGTGGCGCTATAACTATTCCAAAAGGTTCGTTAAATCCACTTGATAATCATAGCTATGCTGATATTGCTAATGTGAGAAATAAGGCAGGAAATGAACCCATAACAAGAGAAGAATTTATGGAACAATTTGAAACATAATTAAAGAAATAAAGTATAATATAGTATTATTAAGTATGAAATATCAAAATGGGAAGATTTACAAAATACTGAATAGTGAAAGCGATGATGTATATGTCGGCTCAACAACACAAAAACTGTCTAAGCGAATGACAAACCATAGAACCAAATTTAAATCTGATAGTAAGTTAAGACTATATGAAAAAATGCGTGAAATAGGCGAAGAAAAATTTTACATTGAACTTATTGAAGAATACCCTTGTCAAAACTCAGAACAACTACTGAAACGAGAGGGTGAATGGATGAGACAAATCGCAACTCTTAATGAAAATGTCGCTGGAAGAACAAAGCAAGAGTATAACGACGAGAACCGAGAAATCAAAAATCAGAAGGCAAATGAGTATTACCAAGAAAACAAAGAACAAATACTACAAAGACAAAAAGAACACTATAAAGACAACAGAGAAAGAATTAATGAACGACATAAGAAATACAATGAAGAACATAAAGAAGAAATACAAGCATATCGTGATGCAAGAAAAGAAGAGAAGACAGAATACAATAAGGCATACTATAAAAAGAATAAGGAACAATCATACCAGAAGCATAAAAAGTGGGTGGCACAGAACAAAGTTAAAATGCTTTGTGAAGTTTGTAATCGTGAATATCCTAAATATGATAAAGCGCATCATATACAAAGAAAATATCATTTAGATGCTTTAAAAAATCTAAATAATAGTAATAATGTATCATTACAAAGCGACGACATACGAGAAGATGGAAAAGCAGAAGCCTGACAAGAAATTTAAGCAGAACAGTTATGAAGAGATAAGGAAACTTGTAGAAGATGGGGATGACAATAGTATAGTTAAAGAAGTAAGAAACAGAAAGAAAAACAATAGTAAAGAAAATTCATATAATTTTAAACTATTTGATTAAATATAATTTAATAAGTATATTTAATTAAATTATCTATGTTAGTTATATATAATTATGGAATCGTTCAGTCCGGAAGACATCCTCGTTGATAATCTCTCATTCAAATTAAACAAAGGAGCAAGTTATATTACTGATAGAAGAAGCGTAAGATTTTACCCGTCAGGTTCAAATGTGTATAAGCCTACATCAGGAAACCGTGTATTAAAATTTTCATTAAACGCCGAAGACAACGGATGGTTAGACCCTCAAAGTGTGCGTGTCTTCTTTACAGTTCAAAATCTTGACCAAGACCTTAACCGAAAATTACGGCCATTAGCACCTCCTTATTCATTTTTTAGACGAATGCGAATTATCGCTGGTAATCAGGTTGTTGAAGACTTTGACAATTACAATCGTGTTCATCAGATGTTTTCTAAGCTAATGTCTCAGGGAGCACGAAAAGACGAAGCAAATGAAGGTTTCGGTTATAGGTATGACGATGAAGTTAAAACATTAGTTAATAATGCGGGGGCTGTTTTAACTTATGAAGTAAATGGCACAAACTGCCCTGGTTTCAAAAATCAAATGACAGTAGGATTTAAACCACTATGTGGTTTATTCTCTCAATTCAAATATTTGCCATTAAAATATATGGGTAATTTGACTATTGAACTTGAACTTGTAAATAGTGATACTGATTGTATTATCAATCCTGATGACAACACTGAGGCAAACGCAATAGGAGACCGTTTTACAACTGATGTGGCACTACCTGGTGGTAATGTTTCAAACACTTCAAAACTGTTTGAACTTAACAATGCCTTTGTATCTTGTGATATTTGCACCCTTGATAATAATTTAAACAACGAATATGTCAAACATTTATTAGAAGGTAAGGGGTTACCAATTACCTATACAACATATATTACTCAATCACAATCAGTAGCAGGTTATACCGATATTAATGTTCCAGTTATTCGTTCCGTTTCTAAATTAGTTGCTTCTTTTATCACCTTTTATAGAACAGATGACCCAAGTTTAGGATATGAATATGCAAATAAGCGTTTCTGTCGGTTTTATCATCCTCATCAATCTCACGACAGTGCAGCACAAGGTATTTATGATGTTAATAAAGATTTAGAGTTTCAAATTCAATTGGGTTCTAAATTGTATCCAGAATATCCTTGTAATTCTCTAACTCAGTGCTTCTATCATTTACGAAAAGCTTTAAACCTTCCGGTATTTCATCAACACAGTATTTCAATTGATTTTAAGCAATATCGTGATAGACAATTTATTTTTGGTTTCTCTTTTGAAAAAGTGCCAGATAGTAGTTATACAGGAATTAATACTCGCGCAGGTCAGCAAATGTTAATTCGTGTAAAACCAGCGGGAGCAAGTATTCCGGTTGATGATATGCCTGATGAAATGTTTATCACGATGCTTTCAGAACAGGTGATTGAAATAAAAGATTTGGGTCTGAAAGTGTATGATTGATAAGTTATAAGACGTTTTAGACAAATAATTTAACATTCTAATAATAATTTATCTAATTATTATTATAATGACGCTCACTTTGAATAACACAAACACAGTATCAGCAAATAATGTTGTTATTAACGGGACTGATATAAGTTCTTTGTATGCTACAATAAATTATGTAGATAATGAAATATCTAACATTAATGTAGGTAGTGGAGGTGGCGGAGGAATAACACAACAAGATTTAGACGACGCGGTAAATCCGATTATAGCAGATGTCGCAGGTCAGCAGTTAGTAATCACCGATATCAATAACAATTTATCTAATAATTTTCAAACAACAGCTCAATTAAATGTTAATTTTTACAATAAAAGCGAGATTGATGCTAATAACTGGATTGATGCAACAGCACTCGCACCATATGCTTTAACATCTACATTGATCAACGATTATTCAACTTCGGCAGAAATTGCAACAGCATATTACAATAAAAGCGAGATTGATGCTAATAACTGGATTGATAATACAGCATTAACACCATATGCTTTAACATCAACATTAACAAATGATTACCAAACTAATACACAGTTAGCAACAAATTACTATAACAAAACTGAAATAGATGCTAATAACTGGATTGATAATACAGCATTAGCACCATATGCAACAACGGCAACACTAACAACAAATTACCAGACTAATAGTCAGTTAGCAACAAACTATTATAATAAAACTGAGGTAGATGGATTAATAGCAGGAGCAGGTGGTGGCGTTAGTAATCCTATTGAGTTGGTTAATTCCAACACAAGTATTGAAAGATACACGAACGCTACGAAATCTAATATTTCATTAGATTTGTCAATAAATGAAACAGCAAGTGCCATAAGATTAATTAACGGGAACAATGACGACACGGATACAAACACTTATATAGAATGTAATAACACAACAAACGGAACATCATTTTTTAAACAAGCATTTTTTAACGAAGCAGTAATATTTAACAATGATACTGTATTTTTACCAATATCTACCAATGGGATTTCCTTATGGAGAATATCTAATAATACAAATCCAACATTAACAATTAGAGACGGAACAGCACAATGGATATATATCAATAACAATCTCAGATGCACTAATGCTAATGAAGGAGATGGTAATATTATGATACTGAATGATAATAGCGCTTCTAATAACTCTAACAGAATGAGATTAGGAAGCTTAACAAGTGCCGAAGTAGGAATAGGTAAAGCAAGTGAAAGCGGATATTTTTTAAGTGTTGGAGGAGCTACAAAAGTTGATAGTTTAGAAGTAGATAATAATATTACAATGAACGGAGATACAATAACAGCAACAAATAATAATGGTATTGAAGTATTCAAAAATACAACAGATGCATCGCCAGTTTTGCAAGTTAAAAACGCACAAGGATATATTAAAATGCATTCATTTAATATTAATGCTTACAATACAAGCAACGATAGTCAATCATTATTATTATTGAATACAGCAACAGCAGGAGGAGCAGTATATTGTAATAACATAGGTGTTGGAGCAATAGCAGGAGGGGCAACAAGATTAAATGTAGCCGGTGGTGGCAGTGCTAATTTTGGGGGTAATTGTGTATTTAATGGAACTGATAATACATTTCAAAACAATATTTTAGTCAGTAGCAGAGGAAGAATATACCAACAGTCAAATGCGAATTTTTCATTAAATCATATTGCAACAATAGAACAGAATTTTTGTATTCAATCAAACAGAAGCGCAGACCCGACAGCATCTGACATATTTATAAATTTAAACGATACTAACGGCATAACATTAAACAAACCGACAGTGTTTAATGACACCGTTAATACAATTGGTAAATTTACATCAGAAGGAGATTTTGATGTAGATATCGGAGCAACAGGAACACCAGAATTTAGAGTATTAGGTAGTAGTGTTATTTCTTTGAAAAAGCAAGTATTACACATACACAGTTAGCAGGGCCAATAGACCAAATATTTTTCAGAAATCCGGATACAAACGGAGATACAATAATTGAAATAGGAACTAAAAATGTATTAACAGTTAATGATGGTGGTATTGATGTTATAGGTGATATTAGTTATACGGGTGGTATAGCCCCCAGTTCTGATAAAAGATTGAAAGAGGGTATAAAAGAAATCAATTCAAAGAAAGCAGTTGAGATGGTAAAATATATTAAACCAAAAACATACAAATTCATTGATAAAGAAAAATACGGCGACAGGCCTTGTGTGGGTATGGTTGCCAATGATTTTTTAACCGATAAAATGCCACCAGAATGGGGAAATGTTGTTAAAGAGGGAAGAGATGGTTATTTAAAGTTTGATTATTCTATGTGTGTTCCAATTTTATGGTCTGCTTTACAATCTGCGTTTAATGAAATAGATGATTTAAAGAAGGAAATGAAGAAGTTGAAGGGTAAAAGGAAAGGAAATAAAAGCGATAGTGATTAAAATATAAGTTATAATATAGTATGGGTAGTAGAATTTCAACGGATAATGAAAGCGATTGTATTAATCAAATAAACAGTATTAATGAAAATGATTTAGATTTAAGTAATATTGATAAACTACAAATTAAAGTATTGAAAGAAATGATAAAAGAAATGAAAGAAATAAAGGCAAAAAAGAGTGATAAGATAATGTATCGCTTACCTGTTCAAATATGTAATTACAGTTTATTTTAATTCATAATATTATTATTTGTTCATAATATTATTAATCTTCATTTACTGAATTGTTGGTTCTTTCTTGGAGACCATCATAACCACTTCTATTATCATTTCTTCTTCGTTGTTCAGCAATTTTTTCTGCCCTATATTCAGCATAACAAGAAAATGGAATCCAAAAAGGTAATATAATAGGATAAAAAGGAATCAATAAACAAGTAAGTAATTTGTCACCTGTTGAAAGTCTGCTGTCACACATTATCGTTTAAAGGTATTTTGTCTTTAAGTATTAACTTAATCAATTACCAATTTAGCATCAAACCGCTTATAAAACATATCATTTACATCAGGTTTCATTAGATTTATAAATAAAAAGCTATATGGTTCTTCGGTTGCTATGTTATACACTTCTAATAAAAGTTTCTTTGCTTCTGCCAGATTCTTAGCATCTGCCACGGTTGATTTTTTGATTAAGACGGCGCTCAACTCTTCAACCATTGTTTCAATTTCTTTGTAGTTTCTTAACCTGAAAAAGAATAATTGACGACTATTGACACGAATAATTGGAGACAAGGCATTAAACTTTTGCGTTGCTGTTATGATGTTTATACTGTTATGACGACCGCGCACATACAACTGATTTAATAAAGGTGAGTTTCTTGAAAATGCTTTTGAATCAGCGAAGTCATCAACAATTATTAAGATTGAAAATAGTTTTTTATGGTCGTTCTTCTTTTGATATTCTATTACTTTATGTTGTCTTTTTATTACCTGTTCTAATTCTTCTGGTATGTATTCGTCAAACAGACACTTTTCCTTTTCTAAATTTACCTTTAAATTATCTTGAATATACCGTTTAACTGGCAACCAATTACTATCAACTGAAATTGAAGGAGACCAAATGTAGATACGCTCAAAGACATCCCTATATATGTCTAATATCATAGATTGTAATAAGATGCCTTTGCCACTTCCAGAAGGGCCAGTTATTATTTGACTAAACGGCAACCTCGGCGCCACTTCGTATTTAGACTGTTTAAAGTCATATTCTTTGACATTTATTGGTTTAACTATCGGTGTAATCATTATTATTAATACATAGAATATTTTATAATTAATAATATATGGGCGAGTATGATGAGTATTTAGAGGTTATAGATGAGATAAAGAAAATAGATATAATAAAGACACCCAGATACAGAATGTGTTGTTACGGTTTTCTGGAACTCCTGAAAACCCTAATGGCAACAGCACGGAGATTGCAAAGCAATCACCGTGTTGGTTGCCGATACAGTTTGTTAGAGTTTTTGAAGGCAGTTTGTTATTATTTTAAAAATGTTAAAAAATCTAAGTAATATAAATGAGCGACATTTCAGAAGAAAGTAATGATAAAGGGTTTCGTATTAATGCTCGTGGTATATCTTGTATCCCCTGTCGTTGTAAAAGACAGTTTTATCACAAGGAGACTACAACTGTTAAAGATAATGACAAAATAACAACTAATACAGTTGTTGATAAAAGAAATACTAAATTTGGTGCCGGTAGGCATACCTCGCCCGATGATATTTTCAAAGCAGATAATGATTTACAAACAGGGAGTGTTGAAATATGCGATACAGGGTGGGGTAAATCTCAGATTACACCAGAAGAGTTAGAAGAAAGAGTAGAGAAAATTGAAACAGATATTGATTTGATGAAAAAAGATATAGAAGGTATAAGTAAGTCTAAAATTAAGCTTGATTAAAGTTTTAAAGAAAAAAATCTTTAAAACTGACAGGGCAAGTGTGCCAGTTTTACTTTTGGAAGAAGGAGAAGAAAACCCCCAGACGTCCCTATGCAGTGTTTCATATTGGATGTTCTTATGAAAGGGGAAAGTAATAAGATACATTCAACAGCATTTCATAAGCATTTGCTTAATTAGTTTGAAAGTTTTCATAATAATTTTATTATGAAAAATTTTATTATACAAATTTTAATATAAAATTTCCTATTTTAAGGTATATGATACAGGAGATGGATTTTGAGGAGGAACATAAACCATCAAAGTTTCAAAAAATCTTGGAAAGGTTGAATACCATTGATGAAAGGTTAAAAGCAATTGAAGAGAAACAAAAACCTATGGTGAGAACACCTATTAATAAAGATGCTTCATATGACAACAGGAAAGGAACATATTTAAATAAATTGAATAACGCTGAGATACTTTATCCGAAGCAAACCACTTTGGAATATTATGGCATTAAAAAGGTGGGTGACCGGTATGAATAAGTCCTGAAAAACCCGTTTGGACAAAAGGTCTTAAAGACAAAACGCCTTAGTATAGTAGTGAGATTATGACCTTTAATTTTAACTTTAAATGTGATAAGTGCGAATGTTTTCAGCAAAGAAATTTAGTGGCATTGAACAAAATATTTAATGAAAACATCATTAATATAATCACATCTTTTGAATGTTGTTGCAAATGCGAACAAATGTTTGAATTAGAAAACAAGTACAATGAAGAAGAATTCAAGAATTATAGCACTGGGAAGAAACAATTACATTGCATTTTACATCATTTTAACTCTAACTACAAGAGACTAACAAACCTCAAACAAAAGAAAGAATATTTTAAAGACATTATCAATGAATCCATACACGCGCAATACAGTAATAGTTGCAAAAAATTAATGATAAAGTTTATTAATGAGACAAGGCATATAAAACTCATTGAGGCATACAAAGCATATTGGTTTCTTAACTATGATGTTGATGTCATTAGACGCTTTATGTATGATGAAGATGAAGAATTTCATCATCACGGGGTTCGTCAATATTCCACTTACAAGAACCTCCTTAGAACCATCTTAGAAATATATTTTACAAATAAAACGGCTTGTCATTGTAACCAAGAATATTTTGACAATAAAGAAATATGTAAGTATCTTAAATGTGTTTTTGAATAAACAACACATATTTGTTTAGAATAATATTAATAATAATATTTATTAATATTATTCTATTAGTCCCCCACAAGTAGGTTCATAATTTGATGTATCAAATTATGAAGGGCAACCTATGCCGTTCATAATTCGTGAATCGGGGAGTTACTTGGTAGTTATGGTATAGGGGGATTGTTTAAGGTGG
>BGNK01000949.1:39486-135153 GCA_003297005.1 Symbiodinium sp. clade A Y106 | reverse complement strand
AGTGGTAAATGGATATTTCGTGGTAAAGTGGTGAATGTTTAAGGGGGCGAAGTGGTAAATGGATTTATGTGAATTTGGGCATAATGAAGCAACGAACTTACTTGTGGCCTATGCTAGCTAGAGCTCTTCCAGTGCCGCCGCCGGGTTGCATTGGCTAGTTAAGGTATGTTAAGGGTGTGAGGATTTACCCCAAGGATCCATGCACTCGGCCTTAAAGAAGTCCCCTCTGGGTACTTTGGTCCCCAAGTATATATTACTTGGGTACATGGACCCTTAGGGTTACATAGGGTCTCGGGGTGTCGGCTTCCAAGTGGATCTTGAAACGCCGCGTGGCGCACGTGACCTGGAACCTCGATGATGAATGAGACCAATCACTGAGCCTTGAAGCCCACCAGGACCCCCTAAGGGCCGTTTAATGGAGCCCTTATGGCCTTCAATAGTGGGCATTTGGGGTATATTAGAGGGTAGTTGGCAAGGTAGGGCTTTGGGACATTTTATATTTGCTCTTATTGGGCTTAAGAGGATCTTACCTACTAACATTTTTCAAAGGCTTTAAAAGCATTTCCTAGTTGGGGGGGGATGACTTGAAGGGGCAGGGGACTTAGTAAGTAGGTTATAAGTAGAGTTATAAGTGCCCTAAATGGAGTTACCCTACTTATAACCCTACTTATAACCAACTTACTACGTCCCCTGCCCCTTCAAGTAGGCAACACCCCCGATGGGAATCTGAACCTGCGGAACCTCCTGTTCGAGGGCCACAGCCTCTATCTTTGTGAGTGAACCTGCAGGTTCCTGCCATACTTCTTCTAGGTTCCCCAGTAGTACCCTTTTACCCTTTATTTTGGGGGTTCCCTTATTAAAACCGAATAGTAGGAAAAAGGGTACCCTTATTATTGAGGGACTATTGGGGAACCTAGTCTTCGATAGTGAACGGGGGAACTTTAAACTTTTTGGCCTTATATGTTAGCTCCATCTTAGAAAGTTTGAACGTTTTGGGGCCCGGTTATTGAAGAAGAGAGACTTGTATCAGGTTCCAGGTAGGTAGAGAGTCCAATCTTGATTGAGGAATGTACTTTCAACTATAGTAGGATCCCTAGTATGATTTAAGGAATATTCCTTAATTAAGGGATATTGGAGTCTCTGAGTAGGTAGGGTTTAGGGCGCAGACTGCCAGAGGTTGAAGCTCTAAACCCTAAAATAGATGAATCTTTTAGAGGCTGCCTAAGTCTCGCAAGCGCTAAGGGGCATGCAGGGGTTTGGGTTCATGCCTTCTCAGCACATTGATGTATTCATGCAGTCCTTCATTCCTTCCTTCATTTCTTCATTCCCTCACGTGTGTGTGTGTGTGCGTGTGTTCATTAGCGTTTATTTGTTTCTTGGATGGTCTACACATATTTGTTATTCACGTCCACATAGCTGTGCATTTACTTGGAAAGTTTACTTGCTTGTTTTGAGACCCCAACTACTTGCCAAACATTTTGTTGCAATCTACAAAGATGACTCACTGAAATGCATACCTTTCCGCCAACACAAGATGAATCATCTGAGAGCCTATCATGCACTGCAAATCCAAGATGAGTCTTGTTTGCTGCTGGCTCTCGTCTACATCGATAGAGCAGCCACGGCCCCAGCTAAACTGCTAAGGTTTTGATTTGGCTCAGGGAGGGCATGTAGAGCCTTGCGATATAGTCGAAAGTTGAAGTGAGGTTGTGTCTTCAGCGGTCTGGGTTTTGCTACCCTTGGTTTAGCGACAACGAGTTTTCGGTACGAGTGTTGGAGGAAATAGTGCGGTTTCTGCTTACAGGATGACTGTATTGAGTAAGTAGCGTTTTACTGGTCGCGTAACCCAGAGCAGTGTACTTGTCACTCCAATACATAAGACGTAAAAACCCAGAATCCTAAGCCGTAAACCCTTGACGCCGCACCCTGCACTCTCTAGAACCCCCCTAAACCCTCAGCCGTGTAGCCTGCTTATACCGGAATTTTAAGTAACCCCCCCGAAGCCCTAAGCCGTGTAGCCTTTGCGGTACTTAAGCTGTTGCATGTCTCGTCGGAGCGTGTTTTCCTCGGGCTAGTTTTCTCTAGAACCCAACGAACGCAGAAACCGGAGCCCGTAGGAAGACCCCAGCAACTCCGAGGATAGGCTCAGGGAGTGTCTGGTATAGGCAATGGGGGTTTGAGGGGTTGGCATTTAGGGCTTACAGTAAACCCCATAAAGTTGGAAACCGGATTAAGGCCAAATAGTGCTGGGATTCCCTATACATTACTCTTCAGGATAGAGGCTGCTGGGTTTCCAACTTTTTGGCTTCTACTGTACTCCCTTAAGCCTAAAGGCCCTTAAGCCTAAACAGTGTGCAGGGACGGCAGTCGAAGAAGTGCCTTGCACCCCTAATGCCCTACCTAGGATTATTTCAATAGTAAATAAGAATTACAAAAATGCATAGTGTGGCACATACTGCGGATGATATAAAGCCTGCATTACCCTAAGGACGCTAAACTATGGGAATAACGGTATATTCCTTATTGTGGGTAATGCAGGATTGATATCATCAGCCGTATAATAGGGGAAGCCTCGTGGGCTCTGCATGTGGGGTGTACTCCCGCCCCTTGAACCGAAACCCCACACCCGAAGCTCTTAAACAATAAGCCGCAAGCCCATAGCATGTATAAGGAAATCAGATTAAGGAACCCCAAAAGGGTAAGTCTGGAGGAGAGGGGGGGTTAAGGTAAAGCCTAAAACCAAAACCCTGAACTCCATCAGGTAAAGATGGATTCCATCGTGGCGGTGAACAAGTTCACCATCCATCGGCTTTTGGCCGTCTCCACGGTGGCTTTGACTGCATGGCGCCTTTGAAGGTTCGTTGAATACAGATCTTTAGTTCTCACTAACTTGCTGTACAGGTGACAGGGCTTCTGGGAAGAGGCGGGCCCTAAACCCTAAACTAGTATGTGTGCATGCAAGTATGCAAGTCTGTATGTATGCATGCATGCATGCATGTAGGTGTCTTTGGTTGTTTGTTCGTTTGTACAGCTCGGTTCCATCATTGAAGGCCCCTATAGTACGCACTGCGTTCTATCAAGAGGCTTCAGATTCAGTGATTCTCTGTGCAGCGTCCTAGAAGCAACCCCAGTTATGACTCACTTATTAAGTCCCGCGATCATTCAAGCTCCAAGTCGGTACGTCAGGGGCCTAGATTCGTGGGACATGCCGTCGTAGCCAGCGCTGAAAGAACCCCATGATCTGAGGTCGTTGCTGCAAAGATACAGGACGACCTTTTTTTCAGCAACGCCAGGGAGCCTGGCTTAAGGGTGTAATGTTAACGATTTACGGCCTTCTTCTTGCAGGTAAGGACGATAATGATGCCTGGAGAATGCCGAATTGTTTCTGTTGCTTGATAGTTAGTTAGGATTTGCAAGATCCCCTTATGGTCCCGAAACATGTAAGTACAAAAAGTGCACGAAACCCTATTCTAGTCATCAAGACCTTCAGCTGTATGCACCCATCTCAAGCCCAGGAACGTGAAAAGGCTCCCTTTTGAGGGTCCTGATTTTCGCAGCCTCAGCGTGATAAAGGCTTCAGTGATACTGCTGATGGACAAAATCCTGCATTACTTTAAGTACCCTAAACTATGGGAATTATGGTATATTCCTTATTATGGGTAGTGCAGGATTTTGTCCATCAGCCGTACCTGCTTTGAAGGGGCCCTGCTGACCAAGAGCAACCACCCGGGCATTCCAACCCCGAGGATGCCCTTATATTATACATACCTAGCTACATTGGGACTATCAGGCGATAGTGGTATTACTTACCTCGAATCTGTATGTGTATATATATATACATATATATACATATATACATATATATATATACATATATATATATACATACATACATATATACATATATATATACATATATGTATGTACGCGTACACCGACCCTTATGTCCGAAATCCTTAAGTTTGGGTTCTCCGGGAGAGCCCGTTTGGTATCCTTACAGAGCCCCTGAGCCCGACCCCGAACCCCGTTGGTGGTGCGGCACCGTTTTTTGATAGGGCCCCAAAAGTAGGGTTATAATTAGGGTTTAGGGTTTAGGGTTTATAATTAGGGTGCCAACCTTAAGTTACAGGGGCCTTAATAGTATGGGTTAAGGTACATATTCCTTAGTTAAGTAGGGCCCCAAAAAAGCACGTAAGCAAAAGTAAGGATAGGGATATCCCATATGGGAGTTTCCGAAAATTAGGGGTACCTTATTTTGGGGTCCCTATAATAATAAGGATCCTACTATTCAGGGTACTATATTAGGATCCCCTATTTTCGGAAACTCCCATATAAACCCCCTTAGAATGAAGGCCAGTAAGGTAGGGATATCCCCATAAATTGCTTATGCTTATGTGCTTTTGGGGGTCCCTATATGGAATGCTGAAGCTCTAAACCCTGAACCCACGATTGCAGAACCCGGTTGGCATCCTTATCGAACCCTTAATCCCTAAAGCCCTAAACCCTTTTGATACCCCGAAACGGCTACTTTTTTAGAACCCTTAATCCCCAAAGCCATAAACTTTCAACCCTTTTCGTACCCTCACGGGATCCTGCTGGTATCCTTATAGAGCCCTTAATTAACCGCTAAGGCCCGACAATACCTGTTGGTACCCTTGCAGAACCCTTCAACCCTAAAGCTCGAAACCCTACCCTGTTGGTACCTTTTTAGAACCCTTAATCCCTCAAAGCTACCCGTATAGAACCCTTAGTTAATCCCTAAAGCCCTAAACCGTTTTAAAGGTACCCCGAAAGGACTGTGTTGGTACCCTTGTAGAACCCTTCAACCCTAAAGCCCTAACGGCCCTGTTGGTACTCTTTCGGAACCCCTAATCCCTAAAGCCCTAAACTTTGAGCGATTTTCGTACACTTACGGTGAATTGATCCCTAAAGCCCTAAACCCTTTTAAAGGTACCCCGAAAGGACCCTGTTGGTAGCCTAATAGGACCCCTTCTAAAGCTTCTCCGGTCGGGTGAGCAACGGCAGAGGCTCACTATGCCCGCGTGTGCGGCCTCACACTTCGTGAGCTCAACAACCTAGAGGCAGCTATCCTACGAAGCAGTATTCTAGACACTACGGGGCCTTGGTACGACATTCATGTGATTCATGTTAAGGAACCCTGAGGAATATTTTCTAAAACGAGTACGGGCTTGAGACCTGAATAGCGTAGGGGTGTCAATAGTTATATAAATAGTATTCCGCGGGGTTCCCTATAGTAGTTACCGGATAACTTACCCCAAAGCCTTTCCCTAACTATTGAGGCCACTATTCTACTTCGTGGATCAGGGAACTTTGTGAGAGTGTAGTAGCGTTTCACAGGGGGGTTTGACAGATTTGGCTCGGAAAGTGGCTTTGGGATCAGAGAATTTCGCAAGAGGGGCTTTGGAGTAATGTAGCTACCGTTGTAAGTTGAAAGTTGCTGCTGGAACTCACTTCACTTACTTCTAGCCTTACTTACCAGCACTGAGTCCTCTGATCCTTCAAGACTTGTTGCGAGAGCCCTAAAGAAGTAGCAAGGGGATTCCTGCATAACTAGGTAGGGCTTTGGGACATTTTATATTTTCCCTTATTGGGCTTCAGAGGATCTTATTTACTAATATTTTTCAAAAGCTTGGAAACCCTAAACCCTGAACCCTAAACCCTGAACCCTAAACCCTAAACCCCACCTGCATAAGGGTCTGTGTCTCGTTTTGTTGGGGCCTCGTGGTTTTTTTGGTTTAGGGATTTGGGAGTTTCCGAAAATAGGGGACCCTAATAGAGTACCCTAAATAGTAGGAAGCTTATTATAAGGACCCCAAAATAAGGTACCCCCTAGTTTTCGGAAACTCCCACTTCGGACTCTGAGATCCGAGCCTGAGCATTATGAAGGCTGCTAACTACATGGGTAGCTCTCTAAAGTCATAGGGACCCTTAGGGGGGTAGGGGGGAGGGGGGTAGGGGACTATACTTCCTTAAATAGGCCTTATTAGGTCCTTATTAGGTTCTTATTATGGGCATTAAGGCCCCCTACCCCCCCTCCCCCTACCCCCCTAAGGGTCCCTATGATAAATTAGGGTCCCGTTTCAGGTCCTTTTTCTATGGGTGCCGTACTTTTTTGGGGTCTAATAAGGGACCCTAATTCCCAGAACTACCTACATGACCTGAATTGCGGGGGGGAGGGGCTGGGGCTTGGCAACGGTTCATCAGCCCGGGAAGATGCAAGACGTGCCCAGAGGCTTGCCACAATAAACAGAAGCCTGAATAGTTAGTGACACTACGCAGCGTGATATCTCCCAAATCTCCATCAAAGTACTGAGGCCCCTCCCTATGTTGGCATGATCGGGCAAACCTGCTGTAGAGTTAAAAATGGATCATCGTGGATACAGAGCACCGAGGTCCAGCGTCTAAAGCTGAAGCTCAACTATAAAACCTAAGTGCCGGCAAGGGGTCGAGGATGGTAAGCGCAAAGAAGAGAAGCTTTAGTGAAATATAGGGACCTAAATTTAAACAATTACCAATACTATTCTGGGGGTTCCTGATTGTAATTATAGTATAATGGGCCGCAAAACCCTATTCTAGTTGTTAAGGCCCCTATATGACACAGAATGAACACCAAGCCCTAAACCCCGCAAGCCGCCAGCCCGCCCCCCCCTCCTCTGGTGCATCAGGTGCACTTCATTTCTTTGCTGCGCTGGAAGCTGCATGTGCCAGCGAGAAGCTTGGAGAGAGGGTTCGTGGTTCGTGGTGAGCATACCGTAGAAGCCGAAAAGTTGGAAACCCAATAGCCTCAATCCTTAAGAGTAATGTATCAGGAATCCCAGCACTATTTGACCTTTATCCGGTTTGCAACTTTATGGGGCTTACTGTAGAGATAATTGCCAGTGGGGATGCAAGCTTGAGAATGCCTATGAGGGGGAGGCCAGCAAGTGCCCGGAATTTGAATTCAAACCCTTGGCCAAAATCGAATGCATTTGACCCAGAGCGGCTTAAACACCGACCAGAAGATATTACACCTTTAGGTTTCTGAATGTCAAGATAGCTTGGTAGCTTTGCCAGTTTTTGCTTTTGCGGCTCAGGGCGTATCTTCGGATCGGGTTGCAGGATGTCGGGGGCTTAGTGTTTAGGGCTTGTTGGGGACGACTTAAAGTGTCTACTGTAGGCTGTAGGGGCCCAAAAAATTACCAATACTATTTTTTTGGGGGGTTCCTTGGTTATAATTGTAGCAAAAGGGCCCCAAACCCTATTCTGAGTATTAAGGCTCCTATATTAGGATGATGGGACTTCGAAAGTAACATCTAGTCCGAGTTGCCATATCCTCGAAGGAAGGTCTGTCAAAGGGAGTTTGATCGCTGGCTCCAGACTGGGTTCAGGGTCTTTAGGCACCCTAAACCCTAAAGCCTGAAACCCTACAATCCTGAACGCCCTCAACCCTAAGCGAACTCTGGAGGTGAATTCCCTTGACAGCCTCGGCCTCAACCCTAAACCACGCTGAAGGTGAGCGAGTATAGGGAGTACTTGAACATGGTCAAGCGTATCGCTTGCTCCTCGGCAGCAACGAGTCTGCCATGCAAGCGGTTCAGATCAAGGCATCGTATTAGGCATCAAGATCTTTATGGCTAAGATCTGCAGTGTAGCAACTACCGCAACCCTGGTCTCTTTGTCTAGGGCACGATATCAACGAGGTCGAGGTCAAGGTGTAGGACGTCAGGAGGTGGAGTTCGGAACCATTCAAATCATACCGAGGCATCGTTTCCATGTTGGAAATGTGGATCGTCATACCCTGCAGGCTAAGCCTTACTGCACCTCAAAATAGTATTGAATTGGGCAGTACAAGGTCAACCAACAAAGCGCATAATTGGCTTTAACAAAGAGATCGGAATAGTTAGTCCCCTTACTAAAGCCTTCTAGTAACCCTTTGAAATTTGAAAAATCCTCAAGACAACAAATGGGCGATTCCAAATCCGAGTCGTCTGGCATGGTCTGGTCTTGGAGTTAAAGCCGTTTGTGCGGGGTTTTGGGCTTTAGGGTTTAAGGGTTTAGGCTTTTGGACTTTGGGCCATTTGGGGTTTAGGGCTTGAGGGTTTGAAGTTAGAGGTTTGGGCCTTTGGTGTTTGGGGGCTTTTGGCAGGACTTCTGGGGTTATCTAATAGGGTTTAGGGTTATAGGGTCTAGGGGTTAGGGTTTGGGGTTGAGGGTTTTTAGGGATTCAAGGGTTTGGGGTTCTGAATATAGGGCGAACCCGAAAGAGTTGCGTTTCGGGTTTGCTGCGAACAGGTTTCAATACAGGAGCTCAACCCGCTGACCCCAAAGCCTCGGTTTAGGGTTTAGGGTTTAGGGTTATGGCACTACAGTTGGTATGCTCGTGTGGAAGAGATTCCGCAGCAATGCCTGGATCTAATGTAGGAACCTGATTAAGAAACCTTGGGTCCTTATTGGGGTTCTTAATATGGATCCTACTATTTTGGGGTTATAGGCCCAGAGTTTCTTAATCAGGTTCCTACATTATCACACGGCTACCTAGAAGGGCACTTGGGAAGGCAAGCTGGAAGGGCGGAGGCGTGCCGTCGTGCAGTCTTGCGACTGCTGGGGACGAGAAACCGCTTCTAGAGGCCTCAATCATGTCCTAGGTTGTACTAGGGAGACCCGTTAAAGGGGACCCTTCGTAACCCTACTTCTGGCTCTCTCAAAAGGTACCTTATCGAGAGGGTATGTATACCCAGGGGTCCCCCTAATCTAGTCTCCTATAACAATGTTGGGATCTGCCTTGGAATCCTTACTGAAAAGGGGGAGTGGTAGTCAGGGGTTTACATGAGCCATGACATCTTAACTTCCCTCCAACCCCTGCAACACCCTTTGCAGCTTACAAGCTCGCGAAAATCTTCGCCAAAAAACCTTGAGAAAGCTCCATGTCCAAGGAGAGGTGGTGATGTGATAAAGCTCCGGTGGAATATCTCACGGCCTGGGAGGTCAGAGCGAAGTGCAGGCGTCTTGGGACACAGAATCAAAGAAAGGCCCCAGCAACCACAACAGGGCTTTGGGGTATGTTATGCTATACCGTATACACGGGTGCTAGGGTCATGCAGGATGGATCGGGATATGGGGGTTTCAGTGTCAGGAGCTGGGTACTTATACCCTAAACCCATCTAAACCCTAAGCCGCTCATGTTTTGCAGGGGGGCCCTTAGCTCGACAAGCCTGGGTTCACATCGGCATGGAACCTGCTAAGAGAAGGTTTAGGGTTTGGGGTTTAGGGTTGACGTAAATATAATTAGGGTTCCTTCTCATCATGATACGATAATGGACCCCAAAGCCCTATTCTAATTCTGAAGGCCCCCATACTAGCCGATAACTGTTAAACCCTATTCGGAGGTCTTGCCCACTTACGTACAGGGTTTAGGCTTGCTGCAGGTGAACATAAACCCATATACACTTCAAGGGCCCTACAATGCAATGACAAGCTAGATAAGTATAGTCAGGGAGCCTTATATTTGGGGTATAGGGTCCCTGACACTGCCACTACCTAAAGGATCCGGGGACCTAGCAATTTACAACCTACAGTACTTTCTGTGCCTCCTGATCCACCATGTAATGTAGAGGCCTAAAAAGGTTCAGGTGCTGTTGCTTCAGGTTCCTCATTATGATTAGAGTTTAATCAAGAAACAAGACCCTGTTCTAATTATCGAGGCCCCTATATTGCACTCTAGAAACGCTGATTAAGACACCTTATTCTAGCCGTTAAGGTCAGATCTAAACCGTGTAGTAACCGTTCTAGAACTTCCGAATCGAAAGGAATATCAGAGTTTCAGGTTCGGGTGTTGCTAGTAAGTTCGGGGTGTAGAATTTAAGATCAATTTTAGGACGGTTCGGAATTTGGCCCCTATGCCCGTTACAGTATGTTAGAGTCCGCCCAAAAAAATGCGCTAATCCTTCAAGATCCCCATATCGGGCCACCAAGGCGCCAAGTTTAGCTCTGGTCTTTCAAAGGCAGGGAGAGTGAAAGTTTTGAGATGATCCGCATGAACTTTGGCTGCGGCCGCCGTCAGGGCCCCGGAAGGATGCGCTGGGTGTTGGGTTAAGGGTTTTTTAGGGTTGAGGGTTCCGGTGGGTTTTTGCAGTTTGTAAAACCTGAGTTGTTGAAGTTCCACCCTACCGGGGCCCTGACGGCAGAGAGTAGAACGGCGAACGGTCGCAGAGGGATCCCCGGCTTAGAGGCAGCCCAGGGAGCGTTGGCTCCTTGTTCGAAGCTTTCCTCCTTGCGCGATGGCTTAGTGTTAGGATCCTGGGTTTGCAGAGTTTGGGGCTTAGGGTTGAGAGGGCATGACAGGATCGCATGTTGTTTGCGCATCTCTTCTATTGTACCGTTTCACGTGTGTGTGTGTGTGTTTGTGTGTGTGTGTGTGTGTTTGTTTGTGTGTGTGTCTGTGTGTCTCTGTGTCTCTGTGTCTCTGTGTCTCTGTGTCTCTGTGTCTCTGTGTCTCTGTGTCTCTGTGTCTCTGTGTCTCTGTGTCTCTGTGTCTCTGTGTCTCTGTGTNTGTGTGGGGTGTGTGTGGGGTGTGTGTGGGGTGTGTGTGGGGTGTGTGTGGGGTGTGTGTGGGGTGTGTGTGGGGTGTGTGTGTGTGTGTGTTTGTTTGTTTGTTTGTTTGTGTGTGTGTGTTTGTTTGTGTGTGTGTGTTTGTTTGTTTGTGTCTGTGTCTGTGTGTGTGTGTGAGTGTGTGTGTGTGTGTGTGTTTGTTTGTTTGTTTGTGTCTGTGTGTGTCTGTCTGTGTCGGACAGAGACACGCAAAAGCTTAATTATCTCGTGAACGAGAAGCTCTGAACCCCTATAGTTACCCCCAAACCTTACACCGCTAAACCATTCACTCAACCGCAAAGCGCTAAACCTTAGACCTTAAGCCCTAAACCCTAAGCCCTAAACCTTAGACCTTAAACCCTAAGCCCTAAACCCTAAACCTTAAACCCTAAACCCTAAGCCTGCTAAGCCCTAAACCCGAAACCCTAAACCCCAAGCCCTAAACCCGAAACCCTAAACCCCAAGCCCTAAACCCGAAACCTTAAACCCCAAGCCAGACTTCTAAAAAAGAGCCTTTCTCCTTTTGGGCCTGCCGCGAATCCGGGGAGACTGCCAGCTGCCACCGTGTCGTCTCGACGCTGAAAAGATTGAGGGGCCCAGACAGGACATAACGGATCAGGGTTTAGGGTTTAGGGTTTAGGAAAGGACATAAGCATACGCAGTTTATAGATCTCTCTACCTTATGTGCTTTTTGGGCCCTACTAAAGATATCCGACAAAAGCTTCTTGGCTTTGCTTGAGAGCATGCTTGAGAGCGTTCGTTTCGGCCGTTGGAATACCCCAGGGCTCTGAACTTACCTTCCTGTGGGTCGGGTTTCTCCCAATGTGTCCTTGTTTGGGTCCAAGCAAACCCATAAACCGGCAGGAATTGACCCGACGGTTGGTCCACCTGAACCTACAACGGGGTTTAGGGTTTCTATTGAGCAGGAAATTCAATTCATGGGTTCGTGGTTGATGGTTTAGGGCCGGGTTTGAGTTTTAGAGCTTTCGGGTTTAGCGGATTCAGCTTAGGATCCACGCTTGAGGTTTTGGTGCGCATCTACTGTCTACGCTGATTCAGGTTTCTGCGGCCCGCGTGAGACACTAAGCCCCAAACACCCTGAACCCAGTACGGTAAACCCTAACCCCCAAACTCTGCAACCCGAAAGCCCCAAACCGCACCTCCAAATCCCTAGAATGCCAAGTTTCACAGGTCATAAGAGACCGGGGCTCCTCCCGGCCGAAGCGTTGTGCAGCTGTGCAGCTGTTCTTTTCTGAATCCTAGGCTTGAGGTTGGGAACACAAGGGGCCCAAGAAAAGCACGCAAACAGATGCACCCTCCTTCTCCTCCCTCTGGGGTATAGGGGCCCCTGCGATAGTAATGGTGATATTCTAGACTCTGAGCTACCTGCTAGAAAACCTGCTGATGTTTGCGTGCTTTGTTGGGATCCTTAAACAAGGGGGCCTGTAGGCCATGTGAGCCACGGACTAACTATCGCCACACAGGGGCAGAGATGCATTGTTCCAAGCCACCAGTCTTTGCCGGGTCCTTACTTAGAGCTCCTGTTGGAACAGCTTTGGGGTTTCGGGGCTTAGGACCATGCATATGGGTTACTTTACAGTTCTTATCAACACAGATGCCACGCATACTGGCTTCAGCGTCACAACAACTTCCACAGGTGTACTTCTCCAAATTAGGGTCCCTTTTTATGAGGGTGCCGTTTCTGAGAGTGCCGTACTATTCTGGGTACCTAAATTGGACCCCAAATTAGAGAACTTACCCGTAAATTACCCTTATGGAAACCCTTATAGATCCCTTTGAGGAGCCCCAAAAGGATCCCCAATTTCGGGAACTACCCTTGAAGTATCCTTCTGGAGACCCTTAGAAATCCCTTTAAGGAGCCCGAAAAGGATTCCAATTTAGAGAACTACCCACATTCAGAAGGTTTGCTAGTTAGCATCCCTCCAGTAGGTTTCGGCGCTCGACTCTGATACTCTAAACCGTACAGCACAGATCACGGTGTTAAGGGTGAACTGGCGGTTTGAGGCCTCTAGGAGTTTAGGGTAAGGACATGACGGTACCTTATTTTAATTATGGTATAATTGGGCCCCCAAAACCTTATTCTAATTACGGGGCCATCTGGGGAATTAGGGGTCAGGTTTTACAACTTCGGGCTAAGCCTTCCACTGGCCAGGGAACGATCAGAGCCACAACTTAGCCCGTGGGTCATATCACCGTCCTACACACCGCGACGGCCGCTTTGTTGGCACCAAGTCGGAAGTTGAGGAGCCTTGTATTCTCCGTTCGCCACAATCAACGGTTCAAACTGTTCCAGACAGTTGAAACTGTTCTTTGTCATAGTTGGGTAACATTGTACATTTCTATGGGTACTTAAACCCAACAGGGAATAACAATGTACAGTTTTAATCCTATCCCAACCATGAACTACGTAGTGTTGGTGCCTCTGGTATTGGGGAAGTAAGTGTTGAGTTGATTGCTTCGGGCCGTGCAGGTCGTAGTATCCGAAAACCAATCGTTTTTACACGGTCGCATCGGCCGCTATAGTTCATAGTGGGCATATAGGGTTTGAAAGGATCGTAGCTCGATAGGAAGAGATAGACACCCCAAACCGAACCTTAGGGAACGATACTTTATAGGAACTCCCTTAGGGTTTAGGGTTTAGGGAGGGATCTACTTCTTGGATCCTCCCAGGGGTCTGGGCATGGGTGAGGAGCCCCCACCAGGAAACACGAACCTGTGACAGTCTGCACTCCTTGAGGCTAGCATGAGCGCCCAAACTGTTTAGGGTTTACCCATAGGCTCCATAGTAGTTCCTTTTTGTGGTTCATATATAGAATCCTATAAGGTAATCCCGAAAAGGAACTACTATGGAGCCTATGGGTAGGCGGTTTATGGTTTAGGCACCCGTTTCAACTGACAGCGTCGCTCTCTAAACCCCGGAAGAGTGCGTTAATTTTAAGGTGAGGAGATTCGAAGGGACCGTGCTACTCTTAAGACCCGCGTCCAAGAGCATTGCCTGCTTGAGTTTGGAGCCCATGGCCTTTACGGTTTAGGGTTTAGGGACTTAGTAGCTCAGTGGATACACTTTACACTTTTATGGATAATATTTACCCACTATAAAACTGAAAGTGTATACTTTTTAGGGCTTATGAACTCAGCAACTAAGGGGACGACTGATTAAGGACGAATCGTGCTGGGATTCCCTAGACAGTATTCTTAAGGATTCAGGCCGCTGGGTTTTCAACTTTTGGGCTCTACTCTATGTGATACTGTTGATGGACAAAATCCTGCATGACCCTAAGGACCCTAAACTATGGGAATTATGGTATATTCCTTATTATGGGTAATGCAGGATTTTGTCCATCAACAGTATCTGGTTTTGGGCAGCTTCGATCCTCGGAGACGAGAGCCTTGTGTGGGGCCGGAATAATTTGGAAGAGTATCACTTTATGCTCCAATACGGTTGATGGACAAAATCCTGCATGACCCATAATAAGGAATATACCATAGTTCCCATAGTTTAGGGTCCTTAGGGTCATGCAGGATTTTGTCCACCAACCGTATGGTTATATGAGAAGCGGCCTGAAACCCATTCTAACTATGAAGGCTCCCTCTTTTTGCACGGAGTCCGGCCCCTCAAACTTCTGGATGAGCCTTAGACTCTAGCTCTCGAACTCCGACCCCATCCTCAACTGAATGTGGGGCCCCGTCCGATTTTGGAGGTGTTGCCGCAAACTGCTACAACTTACGTATTTGTAGTGCGCGTCTGTCAGCCCGATCATGAAATCTAAAACCTACACCATAAATCGTAAACTGGCCCATGCGCAAATTCGGTTCTGGTGGTTTACGATAAGAGCTCGGATGCAAGCGGGAGGAAAGGCTTTGTTGGTTTTGTCTTAGTAGCTGAGTGGATGCACTTTACGCTTTTGGGGATAATATTACCCACTATAAAACTGAAAGTGTATACTTTTTGGGGCTTGTGAACTCAGCAACTAAGTTGTGGGCTTAAGTCAGGGTTGAGGAATTGAGCCAGCGATCTGGTTGGGTGATTTCTGAAAATCTCGTTCGGGTTGTCTGCAAAGTCGGAAAGTGTACTGCCCCAAAACCAGTCGCATTACCATTCCCCGATGCTAATCCCTCGTTACTGCTTAGCGCTATAATTCACCATGATTAATCGGCTTTAGCCGTTGACAGCGTATATGACAGTCTGGGTTTTGGTGTAGGGTTCAGGGTTTCAGGATTTGATTTAGCGCGCGAATAAAATAGAGGCCACAATAAGCAGAATGGGTTTTTTTGGGGGGGATACTGCGTGATTATGCAACAGGGTAGTTTAGGATTTAGACTTAGTAGCTGAGTGGATACACTTTACACTTTTTGGGATAATATTTGCCCACTATAAAACTGAAAGTGTATACTTTGGGGGGCTTATGAACTCAGCAACTAAGTAGATTCTCAATTGTTGTGGTTCGGGTCCCTGCTTCGCCGCTTTTTGAACTGGCAGGGACGTCCTGCTGCGCGTTGTACCTGTACTTACTCTTGCTTGCTGCCCTCATCTGCACGTTGTCCTCTTGGTGGCCCGGTTGGGATGTTTAGGCTTCCCTAAACCCAACCCAAAGCCTGAAAAGCCTCATAACTCATAACCCTTAGACGAAGGGTGCTTAACGGTGGCAAGCCCGCCTTCCCTTGGATGTGTCCTACACTCTCTGCAGTTTGGAAAATGGCATTATTTAACTGAGAGCTAAACAGCTAAACCCTAAACCGCACCACTTTAAACCCGAATTGTCGAAGCAAAACAATTCCTTGAGAAACTTAGCCTAGGGCTTTGGGTTTTGGGTTTAGGGCTCCGGGTTTGGGGCTTTGGGTTTCGAGGTTTGGGTTTGGGATGTAGGTTTTGGGTTCTGAGTTGTGGGTTCAGGGTTTACCAGTTTGAGTTGCTTCTCCTTGGCTGCGAACCTTGGATAGTGTGTGTGTGTGCGTTGTTTCACAGGCTTTTTGTGGGTCCTCCAGACACTCTCTGCAGTTTGGAAAATGGCATTGTTTAACGGAGAATTAGCCAGCTAAACCCTAAACCCCAACACTCTAAACCCGAACTGTCGAATCAAAACAATTCCTTGAGAAACTTAGTCTAGGGCTTTGGGTTTTGGGTTTTGGGCTCCGGGTTTGGGGCTTTGGGTTTCGAGGTTCGAGAGTTAAACGGCTAAACCCTAAACCCCAACACTCTACACCCGCTGGACTCTACTTGAAGGGGCGGAGGACTTAGCAAGGGTTCCTAAAGCGCTCCTTAAAGGGATCTATAGGCTTCCTCAAAGGGATCTATGGGGTTTAGGGTTTAGGGTCTACTTGGAGGCGCAGGGGACTTAGTAAGTTGGTTATAAGTAGGGCTATAACTGGGGCAACTCCAATTAGGGCACTTATAACTCTACTTATAACCTACTTACTAAGTCCCCTTCAAGTAAGATGTTTTTGCAGAGCTCTAGATGAGCAGCCGGACGAGCCGCTCGGATCTACGGTGTTTGAGGCTGAAAGCTTGTTGTGCGTGTGCGGTTTAGGGTTGAGGGCTTTGGGTTTAGGGCTTTGGGTTTAGGGTTTTGGGTTTAGGGTTTTGGCTTTAGGGTTTTGGGTTTAGGGTTTAGGGTTTGTCTCTGTATGTCTCTGTGTGTGTGTGTGGTCAAGATCTCTCTTCCTGAGCCGAAACCTCAAGATACCGCCTTAAGCCAATCAACACATAAGTCCTTACAGCAACCCCCCATCAAGCAGAACCTAGGTGCACCCTACAAGACCCTTTAGCATTAAAAGCCTCACAACGAAACCCTTGCGACATCCCCGGGGATGTAAAGCCCTGAACCGTAAAGCCTAAGTCGCGAAGCCCCAAACCCTAAAGCCCTAAAGCCCTAGGCTTTACAACAACAAGCTTCTGAACACAGCTATAGTAAACCCCAAAAAGTTGGAAACCGGATTAAGGCCAAAACGTGCTGGGATTCCCTATACGTTACTCTTAGGAACTGAGGCTTTTGGGTTTCCAATTTTTGGGCTTCTACTGTACTAGGGTTTTGTCACAAGGATCCCTAAACCCTAAACCACAAAGATCGAAACCCTAAACCCTACACAGATCCCTAAACCTCCCTCCGGATCTCCGGGAGACTCGGCAGCTGAGCTACGTGCATTCGCACTTTCTCGGGGAAGCCCAGCCGGCTACCGTTACATGTACATACCATGTATTCTATATGATACATACATATGTATATATATATATACTCATATATATTTATGTATTTGTGTATTTGTTTATTTGCTTGTTTATCAGAGTTATGTGTATGTAACTAGTAATGTGATTATATATATATAACTATATACATACATGCACATGTGAACAAATCATATAGATGTGCAGATCAAACACATATACATGCAATGTGTGTATGAAACGAAGCGCAGAACCCTGAGCAGTAGCATCATGAATGTACGGAGCGCTAAAAACTCTCGGACCCCGAATGTTCATGAACACCCTCAAACCCAAAAGTTCTATAGAACCTTTAGCTGCTATAGCTGTGGAATTCGTAGAAGACTTCAACACCTTCTAGGGTCTTTACAAGACCGACCACTTATGAAACCTTATTATGAAACCTTACATGCCCGTAGCTGCTTGTTGCGGCTCCCCGAAGTTTGGTGCGAGCCGCCTTGATGGCACTCGCAACAGGTCTAGAGCGATTCCGACTCTATGTGGCTGTACGTGGCACATTGCAGGTGGAGGGCCATAGGGCTCTAGCTAGGGCTTCGGGACATTTTATATTTTCCCTTATTGGGCTGAAGAGGGTCTTATTTACTAATATTTTTCAAGAGCTTTAAAAGCCCCACCTGGGCTTAATATGACTACCTGGTTCTTAGTGGGGGNGGGGGGCATGGGTTATGGGGACTATTATTGGGGATTACGTAGGGACTACTATAGGGATCCATTCCCCCATTCCCTACTAAGCACCATGGAGATGACGGGTTTAGGGTTTAGGGCTTAGGGAACATATACTTCGGGCTGAATATTTGGGCCCTAATCAGGTTTTGAGGTTTAGGGCCTTGGGATGGTTAGGGTCTTTGGAGGGTTCAATGTACTTGAAGGGGCTTTAGGGGACTTAGTAAGTAGGTTATAAGTAGAGTTATAAGTGCCCTAAATGGAGTTACCCTAATTATAACCCTACTTCTAACCAACTTACTAAGTCCCCTGCCCCTTCAAGTAGGGGCCTTAGTGTGTTTCGGTGTGGCTCAAAGGGTTCCGTTTAGGTCCAGGTTTCTCGAATGCATCCTTCAGTTCTCAAAACTACCCGACATACTTCCGGCCCGATCCCCGATAGCCAAGTTTTGGCTATAGATCTTCTAGGAATTGGGATTCCCGAGCCCTGGAAAAGCTGGGTTTTTGGGCGTTCCTGATTCTGATTTCCTTATATACCATCAGTCCCTGCGTGGAGAGGTGGCTTTTGGGTGGCTTTGAGACTTAAACTTAGGGTCAGATCATACATCAAATCCGCTGGTTCTGCTTGGCCTCCGATGCCTGTTCTTTCAGCTGGACAGCTTCACAGTGTAAAGCACTGAGACAGGCTGCGCCAAAGACGGGTCCAAAAAACTAAAAATCGTATCCTGAAATCCTTAAACCCGAAACCTTACCCACATCCATCGGCTTTTGCGGGGGTTTTCGATTCATACCGTCTACAAACATTCAACCCATCTACTCTTTTTACAGCCAAGAGGGGGCCCCCCTCCCCAGAGAGGGAAGCCCTAGCCTTAGTCAGTGTAATTATTAGGGACCCAAAAAGCACATGAGCATAAGCATTTTAAGGTGATATCCCTACCTTATTGGGCTTCATTATAAGGGGGTTTATATGGGATATCCCTATCCTAATTTTTGCTTATGTGCTTTTTTGGGGCCCTAAATTAGGGGTTGAGACTGTGGGCCCGGCCGGGGGATGAACATGGTTTAGGGTTTAGGGTTTAGGGCCTGTTTAGGGTAGGGGCTTCAAAAATTACCTATACTATTTCGGGGGGGGTTCCTTATTATAATTATGGTTATAGCATAATGGGCCCCAGAACCCTACTCTAATTATTAAGGCCCCCTATAGTACCTATAGTAGACGCTTGGAAAAAGCTGCACCAAACCTGGAAAGGCGTCGTGCAGGATCCCAACATTAGTGGAAATAATAAGACTACGAAGTCGGAATATATTGTAGCATTCTCCCTTAGGTTCCACATCATACTGTTGATGGACAAAATCCTGCATTACCCATTATAAGGAATATACCATAATTCCCATAGTTTAGGGTCCTTAGGGTCATGCAGGATTTTGTCCATCAACAGTATTATACTCATCTTGGCGTTCTTCTGGTTGGCTCTTAGGACTTTAACTTTTGGGGTTTCTATATTAGCTATAGTAAGGAGGCCAAAAGTTTAACTTTTAGGAGGGGTTCAGAAGTCGGCCAAGTAATTATATAGGCAGTTCCAAGCTGGGTCACATTCCCAGAGACTCCAATATCCCTTAATTATAGTAGGATCCCTAATATGATTTACGAAATCATAGGGATGATATACTCCGAACCCTATTCTGACTACTGAGGCTTCTTCAGCCGTCCGCTTAAATTTCCACCGACGGTGTTCATGACATAGGGCTTTTCTTACCTGTGGTTAGTAGGGAAGGGAGGAATGGGTACAACTACTATTACTACCATTCTTCCATTCCCTACTAACCAAAGGTAGGTTTTGAGGTTAAGGGGTGTGCGAGGTTTGACGGCCCTGGAATTCTAGCTCTGACAACCTCGATGGGAGTTTCCGAAAATTAGGGGTACCCTGTTTTGGTGTCCTTATAACAAGGATCCTACCATTTAGGGGGGCACTTTGTTAGGTTCCCCTAGTTTCGGAAACTCCCAGATTATACCCTAAAGCCCTAAACCCTAAAAGCACGAAACCCTAAATGCACAAGCCTTCAGAAAGTTCTTCCGAAGTCCTCAGCTCTTCAAGGTCTCGTCCCCACCTGAGAGACCAAAAACATGTACTATAGTGGCCGAAATAATTACCAATACTATTTTGGGGGTTCCTCATTATAACTATAGTATGTGGGGCCGCAAACCCTATTCTAATTATTAAGGCCCCTACAGTAGAATAATAGAGCCGTTGATAGGTGTTGGGCCATTATTTTGAGGGTTTAAGATTTAGGGTGGTAGTTGGGCCAGTATCGTTGGAATAGGAGTTTTACTGGGTTTTAGGGTTTACACGGCCTTTATGGACCTTTATGTTAGATCTCTAAATGAGGGTCCTTCTACAAATCCTAGCTTAGAGAACTACCCATGCCGAATAAACGCCTTCTTATAGGTGTTGTTTCAAATTTTTATCTACCGTTGCGGGTTTAGGCAATTTTAGGATTAAGGGTGTAGCGTTTTGCAGGTTCCCTACAGTGTCCCATGTAGTTGTACCCTTGGGCCCTTCCTTAATGCCCCGCAAAGACCCTCCACAAATAAGGGAGTGGCAGAAGAACACAGGGTTTAGGTGACATTAGGGTTTAGGGTGGACGGCAGGGGGCCCTCAATTTCTTATTCTCCATTTGATTGGTTTATTACAGGTTTCTAGCACAGCTTCCGCCCAACTTGAGCCCCTGGGTGTGTTTTTTAACGTGTTCTTCAACAGTGCTGGTGCCGTAATATAGGGGCCTTAATAATTACCAATACTACTTGGGCGGCTCCTTATTATGATTATGGTATAATATACCCCCAAAACCCTATTCTAATTGTTAAGGCCCCTATATTAGGGTCCAGTATATTAGGGTTCATATAAGGAACCCTAATAAAGGCCCAAGGTTTCTCAGGTTCCTACATTAGACTCATCTTCGCAGCTGTTCAGTTTGGGGGGGGAGGCTCTGCCGTCTTCGCTTTTTATCCCCCACAGACAGCCCCATGGCACTGATGGCGTCCGGCAAGAAGACAGGCCGCAGACCTAGGGCTGAAGGGGTTTAATTAGGGACCCCAAAAGAACATAAGCATGAGCATTTGATAGGGATATCCCGACCTTATTGGGCTTCATTATAAGGGGGTTTATATGGGATATCCCTATGTGCTTTTTTGGGGCCATATTTAAAGGTTAGGAGGGTTTCGGGCCGCTTGGGGTTTGGCGTCTTAGGGTTGGGATTTAGGGTTTGGGGTCTAGGCTTTGGCATGCTGCATGGCTCTGCGAGGTTAGGTTGGGTCTACTGTAGGCGGTTGCGGGGGCCGCTGCACGCAAACACGGTCTGGTCCTCTTCACTTCTGGCTGTTCTTGGATTCCTGTGGTCTGCTTTTTGCGGGAGCAGGTCCCGTGATTCAGAAAATCCGCGGGTATGTTGCCTGGGGTCGGGCAAGGCTTGTACGGCAAGGTTGCGGTTTGTTGATGTTCATGTGCACGTTTTAATGGGGCATCGGTTGTCATCTGGTTAGGCATAACACTTCTGGCCTGCGGTTTGGTATGACTGAGACAGAGCCCATGGGTTTTTTTATGAGCTGGCCTGTAGACGATACCGGTGGGGACGCTCGGCGACGTGCTGAGCAGGAGGGTGACGAGGAGATGGACGGCGGCCTGGGCGACCTCGCTGGCATCCTTAAGCCGATGATTGCGGCGATGATCAAGGAGATCCTGCAGCAGCTTCTTGGCGGCGAGGGTCTCAAGGGCATGATCACTGGGCTNACGGCGGCCTGGGCGACCTCGCTGGCATCCTTAAGCCGATGATTGCGGCGATGATCAAGGAGATCCTGCAGCAGCTTCTTGGCGGCGAGGGTCTCAAGGGCATGATCACTGGGCTGCTTCTGGGGAGGCAGTCTGGGACATCTGCTGCGGGACCCTCGACGGCGACGACCTCTGCCAAAGCGAAGGGCCGGGGAAAGCAGGACCAAGGCGATGGCGATGACGTTGCCAGACCTGGTCGGTGGAACGAGCGGGCTGGCAAGGGTGCTTCCATCGATGGTGAGGATCTGCCCCTCTGCAAAGTATTCTCGCAGCGGACTCCCGTCCGCAAAGTGGTCCCCGAAGTTCTGCTGAGTGAAGTTAATGTAGGGGCCTTAATATACAGAATTGGGTTTTGGGGGTTCCTTATTGCCGTTATAGTATAATATTCCCCGGATTCCTTATTGCAGTTACAGTATAATATACCCGAATACCCTATTCTAATTACTAAGGCCCCTGTATTGATGACATCGATGACATGCAGCACGGATCGTCGGGCCGACGGCCCTGCGAAACTTTTTGCCGTGCCGGACCTGGAGAATTCCCGTTCTTTCCAGCGAGCTGGCACTTTCGGCACCACTAGCCACCGAAGCTGGCATCCTACTGTGATGGCTCATGTTGCACAGACAACCTCGCTCGCCAAAGGATCTGGTTGCCATAGTAGGTATACATTGCACATGCTTAGATAGCAATTGGGCGAACTTTAAACTTGTTGGCCTCATATCTTTGGTCTATCGTAGAAAGTTTCAGCTCTTTCGGATCAAGTTATAGAGGAAGAGAGAATAATATTGCGTTCCTTGTGGTGGCAGCTTCGACGAGGGTTTCTTAGTCCTTAAGTGTAGGCGACCCTCGCATTTTGTCGTTTGGTTTTTGGCCTTCCGGTTTGAACCCACAAAACAGGAGCAGGCGTCTCCTACTACTTGAAAGGGAGGCGGCTAGTCTGGGCTTCGGTCTTCATGACACTCGATGGTGTCCCCTTACGGTCCTTATGTTCACCAGACTGCAATATACCCCGAAGCCCGGTTCTGACCAAGAAGGCCCTGTGGCCGTTCCCAAACTCTATACAGGTCCCTAAACCCTAAAACCCTGAACCCCTAAAGCCCTAAACCTGTAAACCCCGTAGAGCTCGCCTCTTGCAAAGATTGCGGGCAGATTCGGAGGGTTTGAGCCCTTAGCGTTTAGGGTTTGGGGACTGAGGATTGAGGGTCTTAGGGTTTAGGATCTAGGGTGTTAGGACTTAGGATAGAGAGGTTTAGGGTTTAGGGTTTAGGGTTTTAGGACTTAGGATTTAGATTTTAGGGTGTTATAGGGTTAGGCTTGAGGCTTTCAGGAGTTTGGGTCTTGCCGCTTCGCATTATGAGCCCTCCCGAGTAAAGGCAGTCGTTGTTCGTACCTTTCAGAGAATCTACAGGCAGCAGTCTTGTCATTTGGGGTCGAACTCTCTAACGTAGGGGCCTTGATAATTCCCTAGGGTTTCTTATCGCAGCTATGGTATAATGTACCCCAATACCCTATCGCAAAAGTTTAAGACCCCTATAGTAGCAGGAGAGAGGCTTCAGATGAGCTGCTCAAGCCCCAAACTCCCAAGCCTCGATTCAGGGTTTAGGGTGTAGGGTTTAGGGCTTAGGGCCTGAACCCGAAACTCTAAACTCTACACGGCTAAACCTAGTTAAGGATTCGTAGCTCGGTCTTTGTGAACTCCGAGAGGCCTGGGCAGCGACCAGCTGATCCACGCCCTTTCTGCCGTGTACCACGGCTTCAGGAGACATCCCTCAGTCCCTCAAGCCTAGACCCAGAGAGCCCAATACCGCTTAACTAAGGAATATAGCTTAAAACATAATATGAAGCCCTATATAATTTAAGCCATATTCCTTAATTAGGGGTGTTGGGCTCTCTGGGGAGAGCCCAAGCCCTAAATCCTCAAGATTTAAATAAGTAGAACTTCCGAAACCCTAAACCCAGCCCAGCCCAGCCCACGATCCCCAGCATGGAAGGCCCCCAAAATTCCTAAACGAAGCCGGAAGGGACAGAATCGGCTCGTCTTCAGTAGCGGCCGTGGGTCCGCCCTGATATCGGGGCCGAAATAATTACAACAGGGTTTTGGGGGTATACCATACTATAAGCTTCATAAGGAAGCCCCAGAATAGTCTTGGTAATCATTGAGGCCCCTATATACTAGCATGAAGCTCTCAACTAAAACTAAACCCCCCTCGCTACCCTGCAGCGGTAACACCCGCTACAGTAATCAGTCAGGAATCCGAGAACGCCTCAACATGCTGGAAGCATCAGGGGACTTGATAGCCTTATGGGGACTTTGATAGCCTTATGGAGCCCGTCGTGCGCAGCCATGGATGCAACCGTCTGCCGCCCTCAACCCGCACAAGGTGCTAAGACTGTGCACGCACCGACACTTCCAAAGGCTAGAGTTGCAAAACGCCACGAGAACTGAGTCGAACAGGCCCTGAAAACCTAGTGAAAACAGTGCGTGAACGGAGCTTCGGAAGCTTCCACAAGCCTCAGAGTTGCTAGTTACTGCTAGTTCCTGGTTTCGGCCGTGGGTGTAGGGTGTAATATAGGGACCATAACAGTTAGAGCATGGTTTGGGGGGTATATTGTTTTTTACATACTGTTCTAACTACAAGAAGGCTTCAAAACAGTATTGGTATTTATTTAGGCCCCTATGTTATGTTAGCCGAATACCCGAAAGGTACACCTCGATCATTGAGTCCGAGACGGAGGACTTCTCCAAAGGCTTCCTATATGGGTTCCTTCGAAGCCTCCTTTAAGGGATATGTTATATAAGGGCTCTATGAGGGTTCCTATTATGGGTTACTAACGCTTTAGGGTTTTCGGATTTAGGGCTTTAGGGTTTTAGGGTCTAGGTTTAGGGTGCTATAATCCTAGTTGTAATGCCAAGACGAACAAAATTCATAAGATGGGTCCATATACTCCCTATTACTGGATACAACTACTTGGACCCTTAGAAGAAGGGTCGCGGTATAGGGGCAGGTATGCTCCGGCTCTCTGTCACCACTTGGAGCCTTTATCCTGGTTCCACTTGTAACCCCTGAAAGTGTCAACGACTGGTAGTCTAAGAGGTCGAGCGTCGGATGTGTACAGCCGGGGCACAGGTGAGGTCAATATGGCTCGGTGTCTACGGAGCAACTAAGACCCTCTGCGATCCGGGNGGGCACAGGTGAGGTCAATATGGCTCGGTGTCTACGGAGCAACTAAGACCCTCTGCGATCCGGGGCACCTGTTTTGATCCACATCGCCAGCTGTAGGCACGACGTTCCTGCAGGAGACAGAGAGCCGAGAGTTCGTTGAACTTTCATGCCCCCCTCTCCTCTTGAAGAAGATTTGTGGAGCTCTTCGGCTCCGTTACTGCTTGATCACTCCCCTGATCAACATTCTTTAGATCTCTTGCTTGACTGCTCGAGCGGTTGTAGCCCTAGTTCCTTCCTCCGCCGTGCTGACATCATCGATTCATCCTCCACCAGTCTCCACTTGTGGCCCATCCGGTAGTACAGGTCGTACTCTCTCTGGCCGCCGCTCTTCGTGAGCGAGTTGGCCAGCTGAGCTTCACTGTGCACCCATCGAAGTTTCACATTTGTGCATGTCTGTGCTTCTTTCAAAGCCAGCATCTCGATGCTGGGCCTCTTCTCTGCCCCCTTGATCACCATCACCTCTGTCTCTAGCTTGTCGTAGACGTTCCGGCTGTCTGTGACGACTGTCCCGCTGGTCAGCTTGACTGTCTCATCCGGTTGATGCAGATTTGGTCGTCCATGTAGCATCTCACTCCACTGGAACCGCGCTGAGTACAGATGGTCTTCGCCATTCACCGCCGCCTGAGCCTCTGAGGCCCCGGGCGACCTGCAGCTCCTGTCTATTTTCTGTGAGTGCCAGGTGACAGGACTCACCTCGCATACATCACCTCGCATGATGTTTTCTGTGGTGGCCCCAATGAAGATCCCCTGCGTGGAGCCCCCATCTATGCGGTTCCCATTCGCCGCATCAACCCACGCCACAAACATCACCTTGTCATCAGGGTGGAATGCATGGATCTTCATCTTATAGCTCTGCTTCAACTTCGCGTGCGCCAGGAGCTTGTTCGCGCGGATGATCGTGTCCACGCAGCTTTTTGATACCTCAGTCAGGAGCAACCCTACTTCGGCCGCGATGTAAGGAGCGACCTGCTGGGCGTGCCAACTCAACCCACCTAACAAGGCGCGTAGTTGGGATTTCTCTTTCTCGCTCGTGGGTTCTTGAAGGTTCCTTCTCCTAGTGGCATTCACTCCAATCTCGCTCAAATTTTCGAGGTAGGAAGGTTGGGATAACTCGAAGCCAGACTTGGTTTGCTCAACAACAACCCCACACTGAGTAAACTTCCCTTCTTCCCAATCACCCCACTTGAAATGCTCTTTGATGGCACGCAGCTTAGACTCCCAAAACTCATCCCCGGGCTGCCCTCCGAACAAAAAGTCGTCCACGTGGCCGCTTATGATCCCTCGCAAAGTTCCCTTTTCCCGGAGCACCCAGCAACATGAGTCAGACCACAGCCGCTCGAATCCGAGCTGCTGCAAAAACTCATCGACCGATCTGAACCATTCCAATGGGGCATCGACAAGCCCATAACAGGCCTTCTTGACGCGTGTCACGCTGCCGCTTGGCACTCCCAGGGCCTCACATATTTCAGGACATGGCACACAATAAAGTGTGTCGGGGTAAGCTCGGGATTGAAGGAAGGCGCCAGTGACGTCGCCTTTCTTCACTTGCCACCCCTTCCATGCTGCCAGTTGCAATAAGAGCTGCCGTGTCTGCCTGGTCATAACCGGAGAAGTGGTGGCGCGATGCTCGTATCCGCCGTCTTGGTATCCAAGCAGCACCGCCCTGGCCTTTGGCTTCCGAGAGCCATCCTCACGCAACTTCCACGTGAGGATCCAACGCATCCCTATCGCCTGACTCCGGTCAGGCCGGAGCTCCTCCGGTAGCACCTCGAAGGCCTCTGAGGCCACGAAGTTCTTGACCTCAATGGCCTTTGCTCCTCGAAAAGCCTCCTGTTCTTCAGCCGTCATTCGTCTCTCTGACAGCTCCACAGCTCGCCGCCGCATGCTGCCCACGAAATAACTGCTCAAGTTGTTCCAGGCCTTCTCCCTGCTTCGTTGACTGTTGGGCATCGCAATCTCGATCTCCACTGCTGCGCCTGTCTCGGACCAGTAGGCACACTGCTCTTCTGGCCAGGACTGCTCTTTGACCTCGCACCACCAGGCTGCCGCATTCTGTCCTGAGGGTTCGCTTTGCCCACCTCGTGGACTGCGTGAGCGCTCTCGCGCTCCAGAATCCTCAGGTCCGGCTTCCAGGTCCAGGTCCATCTCTTCCAAGTCACCCCTCGGGTTGAGGGGAGCTGCCACTCGCTTAGCTGTCCGACTGAATCTGCTGGGCTGGGCTTCCTGTGTCGGGTCCTGGGCGCGCTCCCATTCTGAAGCCTCGGGCACTTCGGCCGATATGTCCTCGTAGCGGTTGCCGCCGATCTCTTCCGCCACCATATGGTATGTCCATGGTACCTTCACCGCCGAGGGGGATACCATTGCTTCAATGAGCTCCTCACGTTCAGAAGCTCGACGCAGTTGCTCGGGGCTGCACTTAAGCAGGCTCCTGCCCTTGACCAGCCAGATTGCTCCTCCTGGCCGGATATTCCCAGACTCGTCGCGTCGGGACTCTGTGGCGAGAATCCTCGCCGGTCCCAGGAACCTTCCATGCTTCCCCCCTGGCTGTCGTCGTCCCTTGTTTGCGTCTTGGCACCGCCAATAAAAGACCAACTCCCCCGGCTGGTAGTCGTAGCATGGGCGGTGTCTTGAGTGTTTTGCTCTCAAAATCCTCTGTTGTGCTTGCCACTCACTGATTGCTTTTTCAGCCTCGCTCCGAAGCTCCACTGCTCTCGCAAACTCCCCACTACCGTTTTCACACAGCACGTCTGGAGGAAGTCCTTGGCCGGCCGCCAAATAGCGGCCAGTCTCGTCTGGGGCTTGTCCCAGCACATGTTGTGCCGGCGAAAAACCTCGGACGAGCTCTTTGTGATTGAAGCAAGTAGTGGCCTCTGACAAGGCCTGTTCCACACTCAGGTCTGGATCGTACAAGCACAGTTTCTGCATAACCTCCTTGATGCCATGAACCGCATTTTCGCATGCTCCTATCTTCCAATGGGCCTCTCCTGGCACAATGTCTAAGAAGACACTGTGACGATCACACCAGTCTTCTACAGCTTGACTCCGGAAAGCGCCCGCGGGGTCCAGACGTAGACACTTAGGGTAACCGAAATACTGAACCCAGCCCTCCTGAAGGTAATGTAAGCACTGCTGAGCATTCGGGGCTTGACGAGGGCCCTTCGAGAGGATCCTAGCCGTCCTAAATCTTGATCCCTCATCCAGAATGACCATGAAGTACACGCTTTCTTCACTCTGAGGATGCACCCAGTGTCCTATGTCAGCACTGATAGTGGAAAGCTTGGGTGGAAGGGGCTCGAGGGTAGCGAGATTACGGCTTTGGGGCCTCCGCTTCTCCTGACAAACAGAACACTTGAAATCTTCGGCCAACTTAAGAGTTCGTGCATCAGCTCCACGTCTCTTCAAAGCCTGTATCATGTGTTTTGGATGGCTGTGACCTGTAGCGCAGTGAAGAAGATAAAGTTGCTTCTTGATGGTTTCATCGGGATCTCGGGTCTTTTGTTTGATGCGAACCTGGGTAGCAGGGTAGGCCTCATGAGTAGCCTTGGGCATGGGGAAACCGAGGTTCTTCAGTTGGCTCAGTTCCTCAGGACCCATGTGAGAATAACCCCGACTCACGAAAACCGTTATCACCCATCGGTCTCCCTCCCAAGCACAAGTCTCATGCCAGGCCTTAGGAGAGAACAACACAGGATTCAGCCGAATGTCGTACTCACATCCCTCAACAACTTCACCCCGACCGTTCGTCCTAACTGAAACGCGTCCCTTCCTGCCACACAAGGACTCCGACCCCTCAATCCACAGCCCTCCACCTGAATAATCCCCGAACCCAATGCTTGCGTTGGGATGCTCTGGGCTGTTGTGGCAATCGCGGTGGACCGGAAGGCTGCTACCGTGGTTGATGACAAAGGAACTCCACTGCATGGTCGAAGGAAGGATCTTCTTCAGAGTCTTGTTGATGTACTTGCACAGGTTCGGAAAGGTTTGAGTTCGATTGGTGAGCCCATAGTGATTTCCGTAGGCATACACTCCGAACAGAGCATAGTTGGTCTCCCTAGCCTGCTGTCGTCTAGAACAACCGGTATTTCTGAGGGGGTGTTTTTCGAGGAGGTTCTTAATCTGGTTGAGGTCGCAGTGTTCGGGGTTCTGGATCAGGTCTCGAGCTTGGGCTTCCAGCTGCTGGGTTTCTTGGTCACTCATAAATCCCTGTCCGGACTCTTCTGTCTGAGTTCTCTGAAGCATACAGCTGCCGCATTCCTGAGAGCGTGGTTGTTCCTCACAGGTACAGCGCAACCCCAGACCAAACTCTTCCTGCAAGCTCGACTCGCCTGAACATTCCTGAACAATCCCTTGCAACTCAGCCTCCTTCTTCAAACCCTCAAAAACCAAACGGCAAAATTCCTCGGTGTATCGCCCTGGACTCCTGGCATTAGATCCCTCGCATTTTGCATGGCGGTAGCTACTGATGCAACGGCATGGCTTGTGGAGCACATCAGCGAGTCTAGCATGGCTAGTTACGATCCGCCACCCCTTTTGCATCAGCTGGCCGTCTTGGCCCCGGAGGCCGACTGAACATCCCTTGACCACACTAGTGCGCAAACCCATGTGGAACCTCAACCTCTGAAACACCGGGAGCCTCCAAGCCTCAGACCGTTCCGACATTTCCACCGAAACATGTACACCCAGTTGCAAGCACACCTTGACTATTTCCAGAGTGCTCTCGTAGATTCGTGTGGCATTGGCTCTCTTAGCCTTCAAGTCTTGGATTTGGGCCGGAGTGCGTTGGTTGATACATTGCAGAGGGGAGAAAGGTCCACTAGGGGCAGCTATCCACACATGCCTAGGCTTCAGAGTTCGAATCTGTTCCAACGTCACAGCAAGGCCCCCTGGGGTTGATAGATCATGTCCACACCACAAGGAGCATCTACATGCGCTGTCACTTCGGCCCGTCCTGCTGTGGAAGGTTGAGGTCAGGAGACTGTCGGGTTCACACATCACTTCAAGAAGATCCATGCGCTGTTGCCCCACCAGACTCTCAAACATGTTAGGCACAACATCCTGAAACTTGTGTTCAAGAACCTTTGAAGCCTGAAGACTCATGCGCAGTCCTCCCGGTTCGGCATGTCCACATCCTTGGCAAACTGCTTCCGTGGTTTCTCGGTCCGCTCCTCCTTCAAGGACTGAACCTCCTGAACCAAGTGGGCCACGAGGTGGGTCAGCTGGGTGACGGCCTCCGTGTTCGCATCCGAGCTGCTTGCCGCCTCCGTTGGTGGTGCTGCTGTTGTTTTTCCCTTTGGGTATCCTTTCTTCGTTGTGGGCCACGTCTTCGCCTTGGCTTTGGGTTCGTTCTTGGCCTTCTCGATCTTCTCCTCCTCGGCGTGGTGCTTCACCCAGCGGATGAAACGCTGCAGGTAGATGGAGCAGTCGCCCTCCATCTCGGTTTGGCGTGCCCACTCCACATACTTGGGTTCCTCCTCCATCACACTTTGGTAGGTTCGGCCCGAGAACTTCCCAAACCCCATCAGGTCGGCCCCGGTGGGTGTGGTATTGGCGAGGATAGCCGTCATGGCCTTCCTTTGGACGGTCCCGATGGTGTCGTTCGAGGTGGGGACGATGCCGCACTCGTCCGTGACATACTGGATCAGCTCTGCCTTGCGGCGGCTGTGCTTGTTGAGCTCGGTAGTCGCCGTCTGGAGTGGCGTCTTCTCCTTGACATTCTTGATCTCCGCCACTTCGCCACTTTGGATCAGGTCCTGAAGGCGCTGTCGCAACTCCACTTTGGTCCACTTCTCGGGTGGCTCCTCCCCGTGGCTTCGGAGCTTCAGCACCAAATCCGCCTTGGTCATGTTGTCCATGGCGGGGATCGCTGTCGGGTACGAAAGGGGCGCTAGGATGTGAGCCGGGATTGCTGCCATCTCGGTAGTCTGGTGTAAGCTCATCATCACTTGCTCCCTGCTGTGGCACTTCTCCACTTCCATACTCCCTGCTATCCTCGCTCTTGCATTCGCACTCGAGATCTAAAGTTCTTAACCCCACACCAACCATGCCTCTACTACCACTGCTTGAAACCCCAGAGTGATCAGCAGCAACATGGTTGAAATTCCCTGACTCAAACTGTACGACCTTCCTTTTCCCGTCAGGGCAAGGATCCGGAAGGAGCTGTCCCTAGCGCTGAAGATAAGAAGATAACCCGGGGACAGCTTGCTGAGCGGGCTCGGCTAGTGACATCCAGTCCTGGGTCAAAGATAAAAGTTGATGGCCGGACTGACCGCGGACGAGTCGAAGCACCTTCCTATCATCCAAGGCCCTAAACACAGCCAAGTCATCCCTAAAATCGATGATAGCCCCGAGCCGCCGCAGCGTCTCTACACTCAGCAAAATCGGGCTTTGCCCCTGGTCCAACGTGTGAACCTGAAGCTCGCCAGGCTGGCCATTTGCGGAGACCTCCAATTTCGCTGTGCTGCAGCACCGATTCTCGGTGCTGTTCCCAAAAGAGAAGATTGGAGGCTCGGTAGCACAGAGACCTTTGAGGCGGGTGGCTCCATGAAGCTTCCTGTTCTGTTCTAGAACCGCCTCAACAGCAGCTATGCTACCTATCGTCTGCGTAGCTCCCCCATCTATCACGCACATGCCCTGGCGGACTGCCTCCTGGGTGGTCATCAGGTTCGGCTGCGAGTCCACGCTGAGGGCCGTCTGTGCGAAGGCGGAGAGATCCACATGGTCCCTAGCGCCGGGGATCACATTGTTCTGCGCTTCGGCCAGGCACACGAAGGGTGCCTGCTGGTGTCCGGCGGTGGGAACACCCACATCCGTCTGGGACGCTGTGGCTGCTGGCTTGTTGGGGCAGTTCGCCGCCCGGTGTCCAATCTGACCGCACCTCAGGCAGTCCAAATTGCTGTCGTCCCGGGGTCGCCCTCCACTAGCCGAAGAGCCTCGACCGCTGTTTCCGCGAAAGTACTTCCTGTTCTGCTTCACCACCTTCTGCTTGTAGCGCGCCTCCTTGAGCGTCCTCCGGGCCTCATTCATGGCGGCGAGAGCCGTCTGCGCCTGGTCCTCGGCCTCCGCAATCAAGGCGATCTCGCCCTCGTCCAGGCCGTCGGCCTCCAGCTCCTCTAGCGTGTAGCCCTCGGTCTTGAGGTCGCCGTCCTCTTCCACCCAGTCCTCTGCCTCGCCCATGTAGCTGTGATAGCGGCGGTTGTCCCGGCACTTCGTCTCACTCTCGAGGAACTGATTCCTCAGTTCTTGGCCAACCCTGTCCGGGGTGAACACCCCATTCAAGGCCGTAACCACCAGGTTCCTTTCGCCATGATCAAGTCCAGCATCCATCAACAGGTACCACCCCTGAATGAAGATGGGCAAGAGCTCGCTGGTCCCTCCACTGAGGCTTCCTGAAGAGGTGGTAGAGGAGGCTGAAGACCGGTTCCAGTCCTCCCCGGATCCATACCACGGGGTATCCCAGTTCCAGCCATAGCCATACCCTCCGTACCAGGCATAGGGGCGCCAAGAGTGACGCCAGGCGTGGTCGTCCTGTGACTGGGTATCTTCGGTGGCTCTGGTGGAGCCATCCTGCGTCGCGGCTTCCTCGGCGGAGGCCGCTGGTCCATCTCCATCTGTAGCGGGTGTCCATTGCCGGCTCCATGTGCTTGGCTGGGATCCATAGTCCCAGCTGTTCCATCTGGGTCGCTCCCAGCCCTGGCTTCCTGCACCGGAGCCCCTGGTCTCGTAGTGTGGTTGCACCCGCTTCATGGATTGGCATGCCCGCATGTAGGCCTCGTTCTTTCTGGTGATGTACTCGTTCATACTTTCGCCGCTCTTGCGTCTCGTGCCCTTGAAGTACAAGGCCAACAGGTCCGTCACTTCGTTCACCCGGGGCTTACCCAGAGCCTGCCTTAGATGGTTCATCAGGGCGGCAACGCCGCCCCTGAAGGAAACCCATCCCGGCGGCTGTCCGGCGACGTACCGCTTCGCGGCTCCAGTAAGCTCCTGCACAAGCTTTGGTCCTGCCACATACCTCTTCTCCCAGGTGAGAGACTGCTCCCAATTGAGAGCGCTTTCCTCATAGAGCGTAAAAGTCGAGGCATCTCCCCCCCAAGTGGGAATGCCGTCCTTGGTCCTCAAAGACTGGGACGTTGTCGAAGTCTCAGTCGCTGCACTCATCTTGATCTCCGAAGACCTTCCTCGGAGCCGTAAAACTCCCTGGATCGAACACCGAGCCGGTAGTCTCAAACCACCGGCTCCGCTACCATGAAAGTGTCAACGACTGGTAGTCTAAGAGGTCGAGCGTCGGATGTGTACAGCCGGGGCACAGGTGAGGTCAATATGGCTCGGTGTCTACGGAGCAACTAAGACCCTCTGCGATCCGGGNGGGCACAGGTGAGGTCAATATGGCTCGGTGTCTACGGAGCAACTAAGACCCTCTGCGATCCGGGGCACCTGTTTTGATCCACATCGCCAGCTGTAGGCACGACGTTCCTGCAGGAGACACAGAGCCGAGAGTTCGTTGAACTTTCAACCCCTACCCCCCTGTGGGGGAGCCTGTTCGGATCCTTTGAAGGGTTTTGGGGCTTAGGGCTTTATGAGTTTGGGTTTAGGTACTCAGAGGATGAGGGGACTTGGCAAGCAGCTTGTAATCGGCATTTGGCCTTATAGCTGCGCTTTTTGGAGTTACCGTAATTATGGCATAAAGACTTATGACCTACTTACTAAGTCCGCTGAGCCTCTGACAGTGACAGTTTGCAAGCTCTCTGTAAGCCCTGTGGGGCGGGGGTGTTCCCTCCTAAGCCCCAAGGCTCTCAAATAAGGCTCGGAATAATTGAATAAGGGATTAGGGTTTAGGGGGGTTAGGGGTTTAGGGATTGACGTTCCAATCAAGCAATTTAGGTGGCTCCGCGGTCCCCCCAACATAGAGCTACACGGTAGTGAAAAGGGGCATTCACTTTCCAAAACCACCACCGATGGAGGTTTCAGGCTACCCTAAAGCCTACACCCCAAAACTTCAATTCAAAACCCGTCTCAGGCAGAAAAAAGTTCTCCCAACAAAAAGAAACAAGGCGTTCAAAAGAAGCGCAATCAAACCCCAAAACCCACTTGGGTGGTTGTCAAAATTAGTGTCCCTTTTTGGCTCATTGTTATAATACGGCACCTATTATTTAGGGTACCCAAAAAGGGACCCTAATTTTGACAACCACCCACTTCAGGGGTGAGGATTCGTGGGAGCATTGGCAAGAAACCGAAGGATGGCAGTAGCGCGGTTTACTTACCTTTGGTTAGTAGGGAATGGAGAAAATGAGGTACAATTATAACGAATATGACTACCATTCTTCCATTCCCTACTAACCAAAGGTAAGTTTAAGGTTTATGTTTTGGGGTTCAGGGGCACTGGCTGTAGAGCCCAGCACCCAGGGTTGCTTTGGGTTCCTCATTACAGGTATACTACGTATCCTATTCAAATTGGTAAGGCCTTCGTTTCTAGAGGATCTTTAAGGTTCAAGGTCTAGGGGTTTAGGGTTCAGCATTAGACGTCAGCGTAACAACTTCCCACTTGTAGCTACAATAATTAGTGTCCATCGTGCAATTGCAAGATACTCGTGGTTCTTTGTCACGACTTTATTATGCATATTCGTTCTCAGCACGGTGTGTGATGGCCGAAGTCGTCCGCAGCAGCAAGCAGATGCAGTGTCCATCATCTGCAGCGAACTTCATCTTCGTGGGTGAACGTGGTCTCGAGCTTGCTCAACCTCACGATTACTCAGATTACTTTGTCAGTGTGGACCAAATTCAAGCAGACGCCCGGCGCGAAATAAGCTTTGACAGCGACGCGTCGATTTTCGTGGATGTGTATCTGCTGAGTGGCAAGCAGGCCTCCATGCAGGTGGAGGCGGACGCATCTGTTGAGTCATTGAAGCACTGCGCCCAGACCGCCTTGGCGGTCCGTAGCAGGGGGCGGCTGCTGAATTCTGCTGGAGAGGTGCTTGACGGAGCACAAACTGTCAGAGAAGCGAAATTGATGAGTGGAGACGTGCTCACCCTGCATGTGAACCAAGTCCAGATTAAAGCCAACAAAGGGGTCTATAGTGCTTCTTTCGCCGCGCTCCTGGGTGATGGATCTGTGGTCTCCTGGGGCAGTATGTTCCCCCCTGGCAAGGGCAGTGCAGTACAACATCAGTTGACGAATTTGAATGTGCAGCAGATCCAAGCCTCCCACCAGGCATTTGCTGCACTCCTGGGTGATGGATCTGTGGTCACCTGGGCTGATGCCAACCAGGATGGCGACAGCCCTGCGGTCCAGCATCAGCTGACGAATGTGCAGCAGATCCAAGCTTCTGAATTCGCATTTGCTGCAATCCTGGAGGATGGACCTGTGGTCGCCTGGGGTGATGTCGACCAGGGTGGCAACAGCAGTGCGGTCCAGGATCAGCTGACGAATGTGCAGCACATCCAAGCTTCTAAATACGCATTTGCTGCAATCCTGGGTGATGGGTCTGTGGTCACCTGGGGTCATGCCGAGTATGGCGGCGACAGCAGTGCCGTACAGGATCAGCTGACGAATGTGCAGCAGATCCAGGCTTCTGTTGGTGCATTCGCTGCAATCCTGGGAAATGGCTGTGTTGTCACCTGGGGTGATGTCGCACAGGGTGGCGATAGCAGTGCGGTGCAGGATCAGCTGCGAGAAGTGCAGCAGATCCAAACTTCTGGTTATGCATTTGCTGCAATCCTGGGTGATGGATCTGTAGTCACCTGGGGTAATGCCGTCTACGACGGCAGAGCGGTACGGGATCAGCTGCGAGATGTGCAGCAGATCCAAGCTTCTAAATACGCATTTGCTGCAATCCTGGGTAACGGCTCCGTGGTCACTTGGGGCATGGCTAAGTTTGGTGGCGACAGCAGCGAGGTACAGGATCAGCTGCGAGATGTGCAGCAGATCCAAGCTTCGCGGGAAGCATTTGCTGCAATCTTGGGTGATGGATCTGTGGTCACTTGGGGCAGTGCGTTCAACGGTGGCGACAGCAATGCAGTACTGGATCAGCTGCGAGATGTGCAGCAGATCCAAGCTTCTGGTCATGCATTTGCTGCAATCCTGGGGGATGGATCTGTGGTCACCTGGGGTCGTGCTCGCAGTGGTGGCGACAGCAGTGGCGTGCAGCATCAGCTGCGAGATGTGCAGCAGATCCAGGCTTCTTTAGATGCATTTGCTGCAATCCTGGGTGATGGATCTGTGGTCACCTGGGGCAATGCAAACTACGGTGGCGACAGCAGTGCGGTACAGGATCAGCTGCGCGATGCGTAGCAGACGTTTCTTACGAAAAGGCTACAGCTTCTGATTACGAAGACACTGAGAGCAACTCTTATTTAATCGGCATTGCACGCCCTTCCAGCTGAGAACGTAGCATGCAGCATGATGCAATCAGCATGTTCTGAGGTGACTGAGCGAGTTTGGTAATCAATCGGCTGCCGTCCACATAGATATTCCTTCTTCAGTTTCTCAGGTTAACCAAGTTCTTAACGAAATCAATCTTTGTTCGAAATCAGACCAGAGTTTGGGACCCTTCGAAAAAGTTGCAACACTCCAGCCCACATGTGTACAACCGGCTTAGACACCAAACAATGAAAGAACACCCCACTATATGAGTCCGGCACAGCGTTTTGTAGTGGATGCCGGAGGCGGAAGTGCGCGGGACTGTGGCGGGAGCCCAACTTGCGGAGATGGAGACATCCACGCACAAGTATGTACGGCCCGTCAGCGAGAGCACAATTTCGGGCCGGGAGACGAGTAATATGGGGGTTGGGCACTCCAGGGAATCTCACGGCAGTTTTTGGGGTTGGGCATTCCAGGCCGGTAGTCTCACGGTCGTTTGGGCCTGGTCGTCGCACGGTGGGGGAGTTTCTGGGGTTGGGCACTCCATGTAGTCTCACGGTACTCCAAGTAGTCTCGCGGTAATCTCTGGGGTTGGGCACTCCAGGTCGTCACAGTGTGAGAGTTTCCGGAGTTGGGCATTCCAGGTAGTCTCACATTAGTTTGTGGGTTGGGCACTCCAGGCAGTCTCACTCAATTCTCTGGGGTTGGGACTCCAGGTAGTCTGACGGTAGTCACTGGTTGGGAGACGGTACTGTTGTGGGGTTGGGCACTCCAGGTAGTCTCACAGTAGTGTGTGGGGTTGGGCATTTCAGGTAGTCTCACGTCTGGGATTGGACAATCCAGGTCGTCTCACAGTGTGAAAGTTTGTGGGGTTGGGCACTCCAGGTAGTCTCACGGTAGTCTCTGGGATTGGGCACTCCAGGTAGTCTCACGGTAGTCTCCGGGGTTGGGCACAGTCTCTAGATGTAGTCTGAGCGGGCGAGGAGTAAAAACTGAATTGAAAATTCTCACACTCTGTAAACTTGCCCCCCCTCCCAGCCGAAGGGAGAGCCAGAGGCACAGAACAGCACAAGACCACCGACCAGCCCGCTTAAGAAGGCTGCCGTAGCTGTGCCATAGGTTGCGGTGTTCTCGGAGTTTAACATCAGAAGCTTGTCAGAGTTCATAAGGGTCGTCTAGGTCTAGGGTTGTATAAAAGTGCTCGAAGGTTTTTACAGATCATAAATTGTTTTCAGAATCGAAGGTGTTGTAGAGCTTTACACAGGCATTGTTTAGGCCTAGGCCTTTATGCGCATGTCGCAGGGTTGTTGTAGGAATGCCAGGTGACTGGACTCAGGGTTTGAGGTTTAGGCCTCGGGTTTAGGGTGCGTCGGTGTTGGGGTGTTCGGGGTTAGGATGCTTTGCAAAACCGCAAGCCACCAAAATGATTCTCCCTACAGTAGAAGCCAGAAAGTTGGAACATCATTAGCCTCATGCCCTTAATTTAAAGTAAAGGGAATCCCAGCATGAATCATCCTAAATCGATGTTCCAACTTTCTGGGGTTCACTATAAACCTTTCTTAGACCCTTAACCCGCTCATAACGGATCCTTGGATCTAGACCCTGAGCCCCTCCTAAACCTCCAAACCCTAAAGCCCCCGAAGCCACTAAACCCAAAAGTCTTTAACCCTCGGCCCTACCCATAGGCCCCAAAGTAGTTCCTTTTGGGGATTATACCTCATAGAAATATATGAACCCCAAAAAGGAACTACTTTGGGGCCTATGGGACCCTTAAGGGATGTTTGGACCCGGGGGGGGGGGGGGGNGGGGGCCTCGGGTCTGCTCCAGGACAAGTCCTCCCCCTTCCGCTCAAAGGTGGCGTCGGTCTAGGGCTTAGGGGTTTGGGACTTAGGGGTTTAGGATTTAGGGGTTTAGGATGTAGGGGTTTAGGATGTAGGGGTTTAGGATTTAGGGGTTTAGGATTTAGGGGTTTGGGATTTAGGGGTTTGGGATTTAGGGGTTTAGGATTTAGGGGTTTAGGATTTAGGGGTTTGGGGTTTAGGGTTGGTTCCAGTTTCGTGGGAGGGGTGACTGGATGGATTTAAGGCTTAGTGCGGGGTTTTAGTGCTGAAGGCTTGGTTAGGGTTAGGGTGGTTTGGGAGATTCGAGCTCCCTAAGACTATTTGGAGGTTCAAGGGGCACAGTAAGAAAGATGATAAGTACACCACTTGAGGTAATAAGTAGTAGATCGTCGCCGTGCGTATAGACCGGCTTGCTACGAGCCCCTGATCCTACAACCCTTAAATAATCCCCCCCAAAAAAAAAATGACATCCTAGAAGCCGAACACCCAGAGCTTCGTAAACCCAGGACTCTGGAACCTACACCCTCAGCCCCTCAAATGACAACTGTGCTGGTGTTTAATCTAAACCCTACACCCTAAAACCCTATCACCAAAAACCCTAAAAGCCCTAAAAACAAGCAGTTACAGCTTTAATTGGCCTTTCTGAAGGCTTTATCGGCTCTCATAAGAGCTTTCTAAGGCTGAACCAAACTCAAACCCAAGCCCTCGACCGACAGTAAGCTCCCAGAAGTACGTGCATGGACTCTACCCGACCTACACCCAACCTGTGGCCCAAAAGACCTACCTGTTTAAGGAACCAAGCATATATATAGAAGCCATACTAAGGAGCCCTAAGCAGGTAGGTCTTCTCAGCTAGATTCAAAGCCTCAACCCTGGAGCCTCTTTTTTAGAAACCATACTAAGGAACCCTAAACAGGTAGGTCTTTTCAGCAGCCTCTGACAGGCGGTTCCTGGCATTGGGGTGGAGGCCTATCTCCAGCGCATCGCGACCTACTTCCAGTGCCGTCTCCTGGCGTCCAAAACCTTAAGGTACCATAATTAGGACAGGGTTTCGGTGTAGTGATCCCTAAGGTCCGTTAAAAGGGTCACTATAGGGGCTACTATACTGGGCTTTGGTGTACCATACTTTAATACTTTTTCTTAAAGGAACCATTCTGAAATAAAAAGCTTATACTTTTTTCTCCGTGGTTACTTAAAAGCCCAGAAACCTTAAACTACCATAACCAACTGTTTAGGTTCTATTGTGGTAATAAACGCTACAGTAATATGGAATCTAGAGGGACCCTACAAAAAGTGGGTTTGGTAGGTCAAGGAAGGGTTTAGCGCTCAGGAGGAGGTTTTAGGGTTTAAGGTCATGTAGGTCTGTGGGTGTCTAGAAGGGTCACACTCTGTTGAGGGCTTGGAGTTCGGTCTGGAATTTAGGTAAGGTCTAAAGCCAAGTGTGGAGCACTTACTAACTATCACCAAGAGAATCACAGTCATCATCATGACCATCATCATCGTCATCCCTCACCATCATCATCTTCCGCAACTATCATCGACAACAGAAGCAGCGGTACAACCAACACCCTCTCAGTCGTCATCACAGTGGTCCTTGTCGTCAACGCAATCAACACCGCAACACACATGCCGGAAGTTAAACGTTTTTTGCGCGCGTCCGCTCTGGATCTGGATGCCTTGAATACTGAAGCCTAACTCTCAAGCTATTGGCTTCTCTTCGAACAGCCAAGAAACTTTGAAAATAAAGCTCGACAAACCCACCCCCATGCTCGCCGTCCCCCCCGCCCCCCTCCCAAGCAACCAACGCAAAGCACGATCCAAGATGACTCGTGCCATGTGATAGCCCTGATCTTCATCGACAGGCTTGTGCGGACCTCAGCCCTGCGGGGGAGGAGGAGCCCAAAGCGAAAGGTTTTCGTTTGTTGTGGTCTTCGAGCGTTTGCAGAGAAGGATCGGGGCTTATGGGCTTAAAGGGTTTGGGGCTTATGGAGTAACACAGGCTGAAAATTACAGGCCGAAGTCCTTGTGTTCGAATACCTATAAGGGTTAAGTACCTCAATTGGAATCATAAGTAATTCGCAGTATAGTTACCTTATTTATAGCCCTAGCTACTAAGTCCCATGATCATTGAAGTAAGCAAGAGCGACAAAGTCTCTCCGGTCAAGGCCGCTGAATCCATGTAGCAATCGGAGGCTTTCTCGCCCCAAGAAAGTTCCCTTTCGAATCACCGAAACCCTAAACTTAAACCCGAATCGACCCATCAAAGACAAGAAACCCTCATCGTAATTCCTATAGGTCCTGATAAAGTAAAGGAGCATAAGCTCTACACCGTGGGGAGCTTGAAGCGCTTTATACGGTTCCACAAGAGCTGTGTTGTTGAGGGGGAATCGGTGGCCTTCATACTTCGAAAAGGTTTGGGGCGGTAAACCAAAATTTGTTTTTTGCACAGCGACTGCAAGATGCGATTTTTTTCGGGGTTGCAGCTTCAAAGTTGGCGATCTAAGGTCAAGACGAGACCGGATATCATTTCAGTAAACAAGCTGACCATCCACCGACTGCTGGGGGCGGTCACCGCAGCTCGGCTTGGGAGAGGAGGGGTGCTCTTTTGGCTCGTGAGCGAAGAAGTTGGGTGCTGGCGGTTCCAGCGAAGTAGAGATGAGTCGGGTCTTTGGAGTGTTATGCTTTTCAGAATCTGGATTATTTGTACTTTCTGGGAAGAGTTTAAAACGAAAGCTTGAGGGTTCTTGCTGGGTTCACGTGCGCGGTATGGGCTGTTTAGACTTAGAGTGTTTCGAGGGGGGGGGGGGGGGNGGGGGGGGGGCGCTTCAGTGCTTGGTTAATATGAAGTTTTTGATGACCCTGCCCTTTTCAGAGCCTTCCAACCGAACATCTACGATGCGGAATGCCAGCTACACAACCCTAAACCCTGAACCTAAACGCTGAACCCTAAACCCTAACCGTCGCCAGCGCAGGGCTCAGGATTGAGGGAGCCCTCGTAAAGCCTGGTAATATAAGGGCCTGAATAATTAGAATAGGGTTTTGGGGCCCACTAAACTATAACTATCATAAGGAACCCCCAAAATAGTATAGGTAGTCATTAAAGTCTGGTTTAAGGCTCTTCGGTTTTGAGTGAGCCCCAAGGTCGTCGCTGCAAAGATCCACGACGACCATGTCTTCCGCAATGCCGCCCGCCCATACACAATGGTTCCCGTACTTTAGAGGCCCAAATAATTACCTATACTATTTTGGAGGTTCCATATTCTTCTTATAGTATAGTATACCCCAAAACCCTATTCTAATTATTAAGGCCCCTGTATTAAGGATTCCTAGGACAGCAGCTTTTGGAGTAAGGGGTTTAGCTTCCTCGAGGTTCTAAATTGGTAGGGTTAGGGTCATGGGTTTTTTCCAGAAGTTTCCTTGAGCCAGATCCTAAGTTTAGGGTTTAGGGTTTAGGGTTTCTACACAGTGCGAAGCAAGGTCTCTAGGTGTGTCTCAGTATCCTAAGCCCCTACACCCTAAGCCCTTAAACTTAGGCCCTAAACCCATGTGGGCACTTAGCATCCTTCGGGCAGAGTTTTGCAGAGTCTGCTCTCAGAGGTCTCCTTGAACATTGCTATAGGGGCCAAAATATTGACCTGTACTACTTTGGGGGTTCCTTATTATAATTAGAGTATATTGGGCCCCAACATATATATATATATATATATATACGACGCATCCCAAAAGCCTGGACGGGGGACTGTGACATCCCCCGGCACAAGCCAAACAGATGACTGTACTGTAGGGGTCTTACTACCTCGACAACGTTTTGGGGGTAGATGATACAAGAAGTAGAATACTCCGGAACCCACGGAATACTGCTGCATAGCTAGTAATTGTTCGGGCTTCTACATTAGACAGCATGCTGCCATGATAGCACATTCAGGTGCGCTGCAGGCTGCCACTAGATCCGTCAAGACTTTGGGAGACTACTGGACGCAATATGTTGGGCGAATAATTTGCAGATATACGCGTCTGCCTTTATAGTCCTGATAACTATGCTATAATCAACGAACCCAGTTCCCATCATGAAGGCCGCTGTTGTCTGACTGACGACGCTCACTTTGTCTTGGCCGACCCCTTAATTAAGCCAAGCGCCTTAAACATCCAAACGGGTGCTGTGGGGTCTTCCTGTCTGGAGCCCTAAACCCTAAACCGCTACCCGAAGAGGGTCCAGGAAGGTTCAGGGTAGCAGTATCGGGGCCGCAGTTAGGGATTCTCGGGTTTCGGGGTTTTGGGGATTTTGGTTCAGGATCGTCCTTTCTTATCGGAGCTGAGGCTTTGGACCCGAAGATTCCGTAGGGCTCGCTAGCGAGATTGCATAATAATATAGGGGCCTTCATAATTAGAATAGGGTTTTGGGGGCCCAGTACATTACATTTATAATAAGGAACACCAAAATAGTATAGGAAATTAAGGCCCCCATACTGGATCCCTTGAGGGGGTTTCTGTAAAGTACTGTTTTGTAGTAGAGGATCCCACATTAGGGGTTTTACTTTTGAGTCTGGTAACCTTGTTGCGACAGAAATATACACATCCTGCTGTGGAGCATCCCAACTGCCGAGCGAGGTATATCATAGTACCCCTATAGTAACCCTTATAGACCCCTTTTTAAAGGAACCCTTATAGACCCCCCTTTAAAGGAACCCTATTCTAATTATTAAGGCCCCTAATGAGGTCGCCTGGAAACATGAAACACCAAGTCTCCCGAGAGGCTCCAGCAGTCAGCAATACTGCTGTTGATGATTAGGGTTTAGGGTTTAGGGTCTGATGATATACATCCTGCATTACCTTAAGGACACTAAACTACGGGAACAATTTCATGGTGCATTCATGATTATGGGTAATGCAGGATTTATATCATCAGCCGTATCTCTTAGAGTCCTTAGTACTAGGGATATATCACACTCCGAAGCCTTAGCCTATCTATTGGCGGCCCTCTGCCCCATATGAAGCCAGAGCAAAAGTTCAGAATCAATTAGGGTTTAGGGTTTAGGGTTTAGGGTTGACCTGTCGGAGGTGCAGTATGCCAAAGTTTGTGGCATCTCACTGAAAGAGCTGAACAAGTTGGAGGCATCCTTCACTCGAATTCGGGAGAGGGCCTCCTGGGCTTATGCTAGCTTAACTGCTTTAAGTCTAAGCCATTTACAGGTGGGTAGTTATTAGGTGGGTAGTTTCCCATAAGCTTCCCATACCACTCCTATAAGGTAAAGGAGGTCTTATGGGAGTACTATGGAAGAAGAACTACCCACCTGTAAGGGGCTTCTATTAAGTTTATGGCGCCTGCTTGGGTTTAACTGTGATTGATATTGCCGCGCTGGTAGCAGAGCTGTGCTTGTAGACCTTGGGGGCTCAGTAACAGTTGGATAATATTCAGAATATAGATATATTAGGCCCTTAATAGTAGCCCTATTATAGACTGTTACTGTATGGGGGCAGTACCCAATGTAGACCCCTCGTCCAAAAGTCGCGCAGTAAATCCCCGAAGGTTCCAGCTGAAGCTTGATGTGGGTGGTTGTCAAAATTAGGGTCCGTTTTGGGGTACCCTAAATAATAGGTGCCGTACTATATTAGGGACCCAAAAAGGGACCCTAATTTTGACAACCACCCATGTAAAGTCGGACGTCTTCCGAGCAGAACGTTCAACTGTTAATGCAGTTTTCTCAATAATTAATGATATCCCTTCATGGTCCTTACAATTAAACCTATCTCAAAACATGCCCCTGAACCCTGCACCTTAGGCCGGGTGGCTTGGGTGTAGGGTTTAAAGTACAGGTTAAGGTTTAGAAAAAAGGAGCACGCGCTACGTTTTAGGGTTTATGGCTTGGGTACTGCTTGCGCGTGACCCGCCTTTCCGCAGCACCTCCCCACCATCCAGGGGCAGCTCCAACGGCCACCCCTCCGCCAGCCCGGGCGTGAGAAACCTGACCATATATTCGTGTGGGCTCAGCTGTCCGGATTTAAGCGACTCGAGCTGAGACAAGAACTGGAACTGGCCCTGCCCGCTCTGAATCCACAGCTGGTTTAAGTCTACATCCCCCCTCCACCGCCCTTGCTGTTGTGCGCATTTTGGGGTGTCAGGAGTGGAAACAGAGTTGTCACCCCCATAACCCATCCGACAAAACGCCGCCAGGGTCGGTGGACCCTAAACGCTAAAGCCCTCAAGCCGAAGCAGCGAACCTTGCTTTGTCTCTGTCGCAGGCATGCGTTACCTCCCTGTTGAACTGGAGACTCACTGTACCCGCCACAGGCTTAGTTGCGTTGTTGCGGCGGCCTTGGATAGGGGTCGGAATTATTGCCAATCTTCTTCCTGAAGGTTCGCAGACAGAAGTATAATATAGTATACCCCAAGAACCTTATTCTAAGTATTGCGCTCCCTTTCCTAGTCGCGGGCCTTGGGGTTTAACACGGTGCATCAAAACCCACCAAAACCCAAATTACAAATCCTAAACTCTGGACTAAATCCTGGGCCCAAAGCTTCAAACTCTGAACTACCACAACCTACCTTTTGTAGTCTTTGATTCTGAACCCTAACATCGAATTTTACTGGGACCCTACCCAAATAGCAGGCTGTGGTGGTTCAAAGGTAAACTCAAGCCCGTGAAACCTGAAACCTAAACCCTAAAACGAAACCTCTGAAGCCCAAGTCTTACTTGCGGTGTCTTGGGACGTGAAGGCCTTAAACCCCCAGCTTCTATAGTATAGCGAGGACCCCCTAGCATCCTTAAGTTGAGGCTCCTGCAGGGCTCTAGGGATTTAGGGTTTAATGTTTAGGGTTTAGGGGTTCAGGGTTTAGGGTTTAGGGATTTGGGGTTTAGGGTTTAGGGTTTAGGGATTTAGGGTTTAGGGTTTAGGGATTTAGGGGCTTCTGGGGTCAGAGGGCTTCAGACGTAGGGGCTCGAAAGTTTACGGTCTTTGTCTGTAGGGTATACGGCTTACCCAGATTCTCGGGAGGATCTAGAAAGTAGATCCCCTAATTTGGGGCCCTATACTACTAAGGGTGCTTTATTGGAACCCCCATTCAGGGATCTACTTGTTGGATCCTCCCGGGGGTCTGGGTAGTAATTAATTACCTTTTTTCGTCTAAAGTTGGGGCACTGGGGCTGGTGTTGTGTGGGCAGCGGCGTCAGTGATGATGAGGTTCGTGAGTCGAAGGGCCGCTGTTCCAGGGTATTGAAAATTTGGGTTTAGGACCTAAGTCTAGGGATCAAAGGGTATTGAGTTAGGTTTATGCCATTTGGCATCAACATATACCCAACCCTCCCCGTGTGCATCAACATCCATGCAGCAGAGACGCCACCACGCTGATTAGTTGGGCCAAAAATTCCTGAACATGGAGAGCTTTTTGTCGGAGACTCTACGAATAAAATAAGTTTTGCACGTGTTTGCCAACAACAGTGCCCCTTCCTGCCTCAGCCCAGGCCAAAGGAATGTAGGTTGACCTGGGGTTATTTATCTCAAGCTGTTTCTTTGCGTCATAGTCCCTACTTAACCCTATCGGGGCCAGTCGGCTTTCCCATTTCGCAAGTTAACCAAAGCCATGCTTGCACATGTGCCACTATGCCTTCCCTCAACCCTAAACCCATTAAACTCTGAACCCTAAACCCCTCCCTGAGCTCAAAACACTGGCAAGCGCAATGACCGGTCCTCCAAAGCGCGCTCTTCTCTGACTCTAATACTCGGTTCTGGAGTACCATACTTGAATTCCTTTTTCGACCTTTTCCTTAGTAGCTGAGTGGATACACTTTACACTTTTTGGGATAATATTACCCACTACTTAACTGAAAGTGTATACTTTTGGGGGCTTATGAACTCAGCAACTAAGTTTCCTTAAAGGAACCATTAAGTCTATACAGTCTAACATACGGGTCGGTTTAACTCCGAAGCTTATTCCTTAGTGCTCCTTAGTGTATCTCTTGTATAATACACACCGAAGGCTTCTTATTATTAAAGCCCCCATGTTACAGCGTGTGCTTTTGCTCCTTTCTGTTTAGGGTGTCCTGCCCTGTGGAGCCTTTGTCTAATTACGCTCACCCATACATAACTAATTACAATCTCCCGTCATGGACTGTGATCTCTAAATACGAGGCCCTGAACCTTAGTTTAGGGTTTAGGGGTTTAGGGTTGAGGGTTAGTCGAAGCCATTTCGTCATGGATCAGCAAGTGGCAATGTGCAATTTGGTATTGTTCCTATACCGCTTACAGATTTCCTACGTCTGCTTAACGCTGGCCGAGATTCCCGCTGCCTCTGTATACGATGTTGTATTCTCCCGACATGAACATAATGATCCTATTTTGCGTGAGGGATATCAGGCTTCCTTCACAGGGGAGTTCGGAACACTTTTGTGATCAGTAAGATCATCCCTCTTTTGCCTTATGTTGATGTGATCTTATGCCCCGATTATCAGCAAGCTAGCCCAAGCCCCAAACCGCAAAGCCTGAACGCGAAGCCCTGCCAAGGTTGAAGAGTTCCAAGAGTATCTCGATATGCTGCAGATCGTGTCGTGCCGCTCAACCGAACAAGATCCGTCTGACTTACCTTAGGGACCCAAAAAGCACATAAGCATAAGCATTTCATAGGGATATCCTTATCTTATTGGGTCTCATTATAAGGGGGTTTATATGGGATATCCCTATCCTAATTTTTGCTTTTGTGCTTTTCTGGGGCCCTGTTACCAACCCTAAGCCCTAACCTCTGAGCCCTAAACCCTGAAGCCGTGATCTCTAAAGCCCAAAACCCTGAACCCTAAGACACCCTCAACCCTAAAAGCCCTAAGCCCTAAAGCCCTAAGCCCGCCCTAAACCCTAAGCCCGCCCTTCCTTGACCTTAACCCTGAATAACCTACCCGTTTTAAGGACTTATATAAGGAAACTATAATAAGGAACCCTAAAAAAGTAGGTTATTCAGGGTTAAGGTAAACCCAAGCCCCGCCAAAAACCCCACAGCTTAGGCCTCGCAGGTTCAGAGCGTAAGGGTTCAGGCGAAGACCTCCCCGAAGGGGCTCCTGGGTATCCTTAAGCATGTCCTTAAAAGGGTAGGCTATGGTAGGCTTTCTGGGGCCAATGTAGAGCTGTACTTGAAGGGGCAGGGGACTTAGTAAGTTGGTTATAAGTAGGGTTATAATTCGGGTAACTCCATTTAGGGCACTTATAACTCTACTTATAACCTACTTGCTAAGTCCCCTGCCCTTTCAAGTATGGTTTAAGGTTGAAGGTTTAAGGGTTCAACCCAGGGTCAGGGGTTCAGGCGGTTTACACGAGCAGAGTTTGGGCTTTAGGGTTCAACCCTGGGGTAGACTCACAATCCGAACAGGGTTCCCTGTTATGATTTCCTTGCAAATGTCCTGAAAGGGCAAATGTCCTTAAACGGGTAGGGTTTCCAGGGTCGAGGGAGGGTGTTGTTGGGTTTACGGATTCGGGGTTGGCTGAAGGGCCCAAGTTGCCAAGGGTGCCCGTTCAACGTGGCGGCTTAGGGCTCAGGGTATATATATAGGGGGTTAGGGTTCAGTTTTTTAGGTTTCAGGGTTTATGGTTTGGTCTGGAAGTGGCAGGGAACAGTACAGTACTCTAGTTTAGAGTTCTAGGATATGAAAAAGCATAAACCCTTGTTTGGGTTTCAGGGCTTGTGAATTCGGTGTCTTGTTTGCCTTCAGGTTTCTTATTCAAGCATGAAAAGTGATTGAAAAGCGAATGCCATAATCCTAAAGCCCTAAACCCTAAACCCTAAAGCCCAAGGAAACGACCTTCTCTGAGAAAACCTGGACCGTCGAAATCCGTCACCTGCGCGAGCGGCGGCGTAATGAGCTTGGCGCCTCACCTGCCACGAGTCGGGAGTCTTCAAGACACTTACTATAGGGCCTGAAAAAATTGCCAATACTATTCTGGGCTCCTTATTAAAATTCTAGTATAATGGGCCCCAACACCCTATTCTAACTATTGAGGCCCCTATGTTAGAGTGTTGTTTTGATGTGACTCTTGAGGGTTCGGTGCAGTTTTGCCAGTGCTTTCCAGGGGTTTCTTACAAGAGTTGTTGATGGTGCGGTTTTCTGGGTGTTAGGGTTTGGGATTCGAAGGTAAGGTTTTCGGTGGAGTCGCTCAAGTTAACTCCCCAATACCAAACCTCTAAGTTTCTGGGTCCACCTGTACCTTCTAATCATTCTCGACCCGAAACCCAGATTCTTCTCAAAGTTTATCTGCCTATCTGCTTAAATCAAATATCCCACGGGATAAGGGTACCCATAGGCTCCATAGTAGTTCCTTTTTGGGATTACCCTATAGGGTTCTAATTCTCAACCCCAAAGAGGAACTACTGTGGAGCCTCTAGGTAGAGGGCATGAAAATCCTCTGAGTCCCCGCCTGTTGCGCTTGGAAGACTTCTTGAGCTCGTAGGTACCTGAGTTTGCCGAAATGTGTCAGTTTCCGAAAAATAGGGGACCCTCATATAGTGCTCTCAATAGTAGGATCCCCATTACAAGGACCCCAAAATAAGGTATCCGGTATTTTCGGAAACTCCCAAATGTGTGTTTAGTGCACGCGGCCTTGGTGGCGCGTGCAAATTCGGCTCAGTATCCTCTGCTGGCGAGACCGGGTGTTTCGCTTACCCAGGATCTAGAAAGTAGATCTCCTTTAAAGGGGATCTATAGGGTTCCTTTAAAGGGATCCATTATGGGGGCTCTGATTTGGGACCCTAACTACTGCAGGGTAATTTCTCGGAAGTTTCGAAGTTTCAGCCCATGAGCCCTACGGACCGACGTATGAGACCGAAAATTCAAGCTGGTTGTGGCCTTGAAGGCCACATACTGTAGGGGCCTCAATAATTACCAATACAAGTTTGGGGGGTCCTTATTATCATTTTAGTATAATGGGCGCCGAAACCCTACTCTCTTATAATTGCGGCCCTTCAATTAACCCCCAAACCCTGCACCTTAAAGCCTTTTACACTTGTCAAGTTGCGGGACAAGTCTTGGGGGACTCGATTTTGCATCTAGGCATATCGTAGAGAATTGGATGCAACTTCGGGATGAAGGGGTTGATGTCTAGGGCTTGGGGGTAGGCACAGGTTTTGGTTTCCCTCTGTTTCTCCGTCTCTCCCTTCCCCTCTGTCTCTCTCTCTCTCTCCCTCTTTCCTCGATCAAAGGATAGGCCGATACCCACGCGGCAGGAAGCACCGCTTTGGTTGGTCATTGCTCCAAACTTCACGGGTCCCGCATTGGCAGAAGGCTCTGTCACTAACGTTACGCAGGCCCCGAGTCTTCTTGAAACAAGATCGTCTAAACCGTCGCCCCGAAACAAAAAAATTAGGGTTTAGGGTTTAGGGTTTTAAAACAGGTTAAACACCAAACCCTAGCTTTTAGCTTCAGGGCACTCTCTTCAGCGATGCCCGAAAGCCGGCAAAGAGAGGGATGAGGCCACTGCAAAATTCTCCCCTGAATTCGATGGTGTTCCGGCGCCTCGGACCACCTTGGGTAGGTACCCTTTAACCTCTTTGGGTACTGTCATCCCTATAGGGTTTAGGGTTTAGGGCATTTGGTTCCCCTAGGATACTGGACAAGTCAGGTTTGCATTTTTCATTCACACCAACCCTCGAACACTTAAGGGGTGAAGCCCACACCCCGTTAAGAAAGCTCTTACAGTAGCAACCAAACATATGGCTTGGATACTCTTGCGGTGCAATATAGGGGCCTTAATAATGAGAATAGGGTTTTGGGGCCCGTTATACTACAATAATACTAATAAGCCGCCGCCCAAAAAGTATGGGTACCATTAGGGTAACCTTTAAGGCCCCTACATTAAACGTTGAGGATGAGGATCCTATATCATCGGCTCTCTTTGCCCCTACTAAGTCTGACTCTGGAACCAGTTCTAAGACTGCCCTCTATAGCAGTGCATCATTATTCTCATGCCCTTAAGGTAAAGTATAAGGGATCCTAGCACTAATCCTCCTAAACCATGTTCCAACTTTCTGGCTTCTACTATAGGTCCTGAAGGCTCTGAAATGCCACCGGGATTGCAGCAACTTCTCCGAACTTCGATATGGGTAGTTTTCTGAATTGGGGTGCCTTGTTGGGTCCCCGACATAGTACGGCAGCCTTACAAAACGGTTGATGGACAAAATCCTGCATGATCCATAATAAGGAATATACCATAATTCCCATAGTTTAGGGTCCTTAAGGTAATGCAGGATTTTGTCCATCAACCGAAGGATACTGATAGGGGCCCTAATTTGGAGAACTACCAATATTCAGAACCGACAGCAACGAGTCGCACAGGTTGGAGCATGGTAAGAGCGAATGAATTCTGCTCCTTCCTCCTCAGGGCTATGCGTGTTGGCTTTAGCTATAGTCTCCTTAGGAACTATTTTTTAGTTTTGATCATATAAAGCCCAAGAGAATACTAAAAATAGTATTTGTATTATGGTTCTAAGGGGGGTATAGTTTAGACTTTGGAGTTGACAGTGAAACGTTTGTGGAAGACATGCTCCAACCTTCGGCTGCTGCTGCAAAGAGAGCTTGACCACTTGACGCGCGCTCGAGCCCCGAATTCTCAGAGGCGCCTTTTTGCCGTTCTAGGTAGGGCTTTGGGACATTTTATGTTTTCCCTTATTGGGCTTAAGAGGGTCTTATTTACTAATATTTTTCAAAAGCTTTAACAGCCCCACCTAGCGTTAATGTAGACGACTGCTGCCGTTCGCTCCTGTATGACACGCCTCTACTACAGGGTCTCCCTCACTGAGAAAATTCGATTGATCTACTTACACCCCAACTTGGATCATATCCAACTTGCTAAGTCCCCCGAGCCTTCAAAGTCTTACGAGCCCTCAAACCCTAACCCTAAACCCCCGAACCGTAATCTAAACCCTCAGCTTTGAACGCTAAGCCTCAGGGAACATAAGCATCAGCTTTTTGCAGGGATATCCCTTTAGTGACTTCAGTATAAGGGGGTTTACATGGAGTATCCCTATCCTAAGTTTTGCCTGCGTCCTGATCTAGGGGGCTTACTTCCGACCTTCGGCTGCCAGGTTGCAACCAGACGCAGCCATTTGGTGCTCGGATGGCTTCTAGAAGTTGAAGCTATTTTGGGCTAGAGGCCACTATAGGAGATCATATAAAGCCGTAGAGAAGCCCTTATCTCATAGACGATCCTAGAAAGACTCATTCTATCTATTCTTGTGCTTGTGTTTGAAGAAAGTCGCTGTGACCATCTCGTCAGGTGGTACAGTCAAGAGGTGACTGGGTTCAGTCTGGGGGTTTGGAAGCCCCCAACCCCCAAATGGGAGTTTCCGAAAACTAGGGGTACCTTATTTGGGGGGTCCTTATAGTAAGGATCCTACTTTTTAGGGTACTACATATTCGGGTCCCCTATTTTCGGAAACTCCCAAATTCTAACACATTACACGCAACTTCTAGTAGAAATAAGAACCTGCAATCATAGTAATGATACGACTACTACTAATGATGATAACACTCGTAAATGAAGAAAGAGATCGTGGGGCGGCCCGGTAGTCTCTGCGTTTGGCAAATGTAGCACTAGCCTTCACAGCTAATATGCGTTCTTGTGGGGGTTCTTGTTAGGGTTTTTAACTTAAGTTACCACAATAAGGAACCCATATTACTTACTGTAGATCCCTATGCGGTAACTCAAAATAAACTCCCTCAACAAAGACCCAATCTTGTGGGTTGTGCATCTTGTGCCACGGCCCATGGAGCCCGCGTTGACATGGGAGGTGCGACCGGGCTGCCCTGCCCCTGCCTTCCATTTGCGGAGCTTGAGGGTTACGGTTAGGGTTTACTATGGGGGCCTAAATAATTAGCAATACTATTTAGGTGGTTCCTTGTCATAATTATAGTATAATCCCCAGAACCATATTCTAATTATTAAGGCTCCTATATTAGGGTTTAGGCTTTAGGGTGTATCCAGATAATTTCCGAGTATCCCAACTGCAAGGTGTTCGGCTCTGAAGAATATATTCGGAACGGCGCAGGGTAGCTAAAGCCCTCTTGATTGGGTACTTGGACTCAGTGGGATCAGAGCAACAAGTCCCAAAACCCCTGAATCGTAAGGGTTCATGGTACTTCGAAAGCCTCGAAGATCAAAGGATGAGATCGGGGTGCTTAATATGGGGGCCTCAATGATTACCTATACTATTTTGGGGTTTTTATAATTACAGTATAATGGGCCAAAACCCTGTTTTGATTATTAAGGCCCCTATAGTACAAGCTTTGACCAAGCCTACTGTGAGGCTCGGCCGACTTCCACAAGGGGTCTCGGTCCCATAGACAGTTTCAGGATCAGGGGCCTAGTAAGTACCTAAGCGCCCCCAAAATAAATAAAATAATGGCTTAATACCTATAAGGGAGTTTCCGAAAATTCGGGGTACCGTATTTTGGGGTCCTTATAAAAAGGATCCTAATATTTGGGGTACTACATTAGGGTTCCCTATTTTCGGAAACCCATAAAAGGCTATTATTCTACATACTTGTGGGGTTCAGGTAGGTCACAAGTGGGGTTTTGATCGGGATAGCTGGACTTAGGACGCTACGGACCTTAAATACAAACTGCTAATATCCTAAGTCCCTGATCGTCAAGCCGGAACCCGCAACCCTGATGTGCTTGAGCCGGAGATTTACAGTGCTGGTACCTAGCAGATCAGAGGACAGTTTCCAAATAACGGGATCACAGCTATCCTTAGTAGAACCATCTGAAAATCGTTAAGACTACACATGTATTACACTACGTCCCCTGAGCCTCTATGGTCCATTTTCAATACAAGCTTAGATAGCTGTTGTGGCGTGGGTTTCCGCATACAGGAGTGGGTCGGCGAAGTATGAGCGGCGCAACCGTATTCAGGCGGAGACTCCCGGCACCCAGAATGCCTGCTTCCAAAAACAACCTAAACCACGAAAGCTTAACCAGAACCACACCCAACCCACTGCAAACAAAAAGAAAAGCACACACCCACCCATACACGTGCGCGCCTGTATGCATACAGAAATCTCCAAAGCCAAACCCCGGAAGGTGCAGAGCGGACCCGGAAAATGGAATCGACTGGGAGTCAGGCCGCGAGAGTTGCTACGAGGCTCGGAAGGTAATGGCCAGGGAGTTTAAGGCGGTTTAAGTTTAGGATCTATCGTTGAGACGGGGTTGAGGATCTGTTTTTTTTGTTCTGGTTGTCGGGCGTCGTTTTTGTAAGGCTTCAGGATTTACTTAAGGGTCTTGTGGTTCCGGGGTCCAGGGTTTGGGGTTTGTCTTGGAGATCCTGTTAGGTGCTTTCTTGACGGGGCTCCCAGAAAGAGCTGGGGTCGTGGGCCCAATCGCTTTTGTGCCCTACTCTGATGGAGTCTAGGAGTCAGGGGCACACGACTTCAGGCTATGGACTTAAGAGGAGCTTGGTTCCCAAGTACTACCCTTTTGCCCTTTCTATTGGGGGTCTCCTTATACTAGGAACAAGGGTACCCTTGTTACTTTGTCATAGTTGGGTAACATTTTACATTTTTATGGGTACTTGAACACAATAAGGAATACAAATGTACCTTTTTTTAAAATGATCCCAACCATGAACTAGGTTATTTAGGGGTCACTCAGGAACCTAGGAAGGATGTGGACTGCCAAGCCTGCAGGAAAAAGGCCGTCCCGAAGGGCCTCAGCAAATTCTGGTGGATAAACTCTACTGCTACATATGGGTGCTTGTCAAAATATAGTCCCCTTTTGGGGGGTCCTTTTTATAATACGGCACCTAATATTTAGGGTACCCAAAAAGGGGCCATAATTTTGACAACTACCCTTATACTACAATATACTATAATACACCATGCGGTACTATAATGTACTCGTACTTTGATCTACTATAATACGCCAGCATCCTTCCCTCCACGGAGTCTGCAAGCGAGCTCTGGATCAGAAGAAGCGATGCGGGCTCGTGGAGTTCCCAGGACTGCGTTGTACATGGGAGTTTCCGAGAATTTGGGGTACCTTATTTCGAATAAGGATCCTAGCATTTAGGGTACTATATTAGGGTCCCTCCCCTTTGGAAACTCCTGCATCTGCATGACCCAGCAGAGCGACGACGACACGGACTACAAGCTCGACTTCTGCGAGGTCTCCGTCGGAAAGTATCCGAAGCCCATTTAGGGTGAAGGGTTTCCGTGTGGCGTAAACCTGTTTCAGGTTCAGCTGCAGTCTAGCCTTCTCAAGACGCGACCTATCCGGACTCGAGGCAAAAGCGGTGCCCTCTAAGCAACTTGGGGTATACTTAGAGGCTCAGGGGACTTGGTAAGTAGGATACATGTCCAGGTATTGTTAGGCTGATAACTGAACTTGCGGAACTCGTAACCGCCAAGTATAGCCCAATTGCTCCCTCCCCTGATCCGGAAAGTAGGGTTAAGTGACTGGCCCTGAATTCGTGATAGGTTCAGCTTCTGCGCCCGAGCCTTCAATTCCTCAATGCCCGAAGACTACGCCCTGAACCCCTAAACCTAAACTCTAAGCCCTAAACCCTAAACCCTGAACCCCTAAACCCTAAACCCTGAACCCCTAACCCCTAAACCCTAAACCTTAAACCCTAAACCCTAAGCCCTAAAATCCCAACCCACCAACTCCAAGCCCCTAAGCTGTAAGTAAAGTCTACGCCCTAAATTGAACACTCGGGCAGGGCTCAACGTTTTCAGGGCACTCTCTGGGCTTTACTGCTCGGGTTTGTAGGAAGTCTTATAGTGGTTTAGTTGCTATGACTTAGACTTAGACCCCTCAACTTCAAACCACTAAATCCCTAAACCCCTAAAGCCTACGTTCCTGAAGCCTAAACCCTAAACCCTTGAAGCCTAATCCCCTCAAGCCTAAGCCCCTAAACCCTTAAACCCTAAACCCTTGAAGCCTACGCCCCTAAAGCCTAAACCCCTAAACTCTAAACCATAAACCCCGCAGGCAGAGAAGAGGCTTCCTACAGCGACATCTCCCAATCTGCTGCTCGTGGTGGCCTAGAGCTCTACACCTTGAACTGCCAGGTAATTCGGATGTCCAATATAAGGGCTTCAATAATGACCTATACTATTTCGGGGGTTCCTTTGAGGGTTCCTTTTAAAAGGGGTCTATAAGGAATACTATAAGGGGGTGTTATGCTACACTATTTTGGGGGTTCCGTATTCTAATAACTATAGCGGGCCCCAAAAACCCTATTCTAATTATTAAGGCCCCTACATTAGTGGGTTCAGGTGTTACGCTACGGAGTTTGAGAGTTGCGGGGGCGTCCAAACTCTGAGATTTTGGAGTTGGATTCTGCGGTGCTGGGGGATTCTTCACTTCAGGAAATGTCTGTGATGCGGTGGTTGTCTTATCTCGCAGCGTCGCTGGCTCGCCGCTTACTGCATCATTCGATGAGCAGGACAAGCAAAATGAGGGTTTGCTGCCTGAACGTATGCCCTGGCAGACAGCATGACAGTCAGAATAAACCTAGAACTTTGCAGTCGTAGCTGGTAGCGCGACCAATTGCAGACATAGTTTCTCTTGAACTTGAAAGCCGCCAAGTTTTCCACCCCCGTGCCCTAAAGCCTGCATTGGAACAATCCCATAGACTTCATTGCCGAACCGACTGCAGCCAAAGGCTTAGAACTCAACTTTCCGATTTGTGCAGAAAATTGGCAAGATATAAGTATGAAGTGAGCAAAGGAGATATATGCAACCTGCGAACACCTACCGGTATAACATCTGAAACAACACCCCACGCCGTAAATCCCCAAACACCCCTAATTAAACCTTGAACCCCTAAACCCTTGCACCCCTAAACCGTCAACCCTAAACCCCCAAACCCCGCAAAGCCCCTAAACCGATGAGCCCTAAACCCCCAAAACCCCTTAAGCCCCCCAAAACCACTAAACCCCCAAAAACCTCTAAGCCCCCGAAACCCCTAAACCCCCAAAACCCCAAAACCTCTAAACCCCCCAAAACCCCTAAACCCCCTAAACCCCCCAAACCTCCTGAACCCTAATCCACTGAACCCTAATCGCAGGCACAGACGCGCACAAGCGTCGCGTCGGGCAACGTCCAGGCCCTGAGGCAGCGAACGAGACCCTTGGCTCATGGTGGGGTGTTTTTTGGGGGGTTCCTTTAAAGGGCTCCTTAAGGGGGTCTATCAGGGATCTATAGTAGGGTTCTATGGTATAGGGCTATCTGGTGTGTAGGGATTATAGGGCTTAGGGGTTTAGTTTAGGGTTGAGGAGTTTAGAGTTGACCCTTGGCTCATAGTTCATCGGGCTTGGGGTGTATAGGATTATTGGTTTTGCGGTTTAGGGCCTACAGGGTGTAGGGAATAGGCTCAGGGATGATAGGGTTTAGGGCTGTGGGTTTAGGCTTTAGTGCTTTGGGAGGGTTGAGGGCTTTTAGGGCTCATCTTTGTTATAGTTGGGTAACATTTTACAGGTTGAGGCCAATAAGGAATAGAATATACATATCTTTAATACTATCCCAGGCATGAACTAGTCATGGTTTAGAGGGTTTTGGGCTTCGGAGTTTAGGGTTTACGTCTTAAGGTTTGGGGCATAGGAGTTTAGGGTTTAGGGTTTACTGTAGGACAGAGAGGGTTTGTAGGGTTTATATGGCTGATAATGATAAGGCGGTTTTGGGGTTTATGGGGTTTAAGTGGCTTAGGGTGTTGGGGTCTTAATAGGGCTTTGGGGTTCGTTTGTATGTGGCTGAAGGGTTTTATGGGGCTTCTAGGGAAAACCAAAAAAGTTCCAGTAGGGCTTTGGATTTAGGGCAGGGGTTGAGGGGTCGAAGGTTTAGATTTTAGGGTTTTTTTGTGTGCAGGGTTTTAGGGTTAGGGTTTTGAGTTTGTGGTGTGGCCTTTGAATTTCGGAATATGTTTGGTTTGAGGGGCACAGTGGGTCGGGTTGCGGTGCTCTTCAACTCTAGTTGTTCTTGGAGCACTTAGTGTAGTTGCTGCGATTGTTGGCCGACTGTTTTCGGGTCTTCAACCTAAAAATCTAACCGAACCCAAAACCTTTACATGTTTGACAGGCCCTTGTCGTAGCGTTGCAGCCGTTGTTGGACTTGGTCTTCGGCTGGTCAACTGGCGCGGATCACTGGGGTCTTGTTAAGGAATCTAACCTAAGTTACCATACTCCGGCAACCGCATTAACTATTGACAATAGATCTCTTATCGTAACTGAGATGAAGCTCGTTAACAACAGCTACGATCATTAAGTGCCTGGGTGTTGTGGCTTGATCTTCTGTTTGTCAGTTTTCCATGTGTGCCGATGTAATGCATATGTCTTCTGTGCCTGTGCCAAAACCCTACCCGCTTAATATAGAAGCCGGAGCACTCAGATTATTTGTACTACTCCTGCAGGCTCCTTCATATAGTTATGTTTGAATACCCTCCAAACCGTATTCGAAGTATCAAGGCTCCTACACCAAGCAGATCCGAAAGCCAGCTGAAACCAGCAGCGAAGACCAAGAAATGAGGCTGCTGGATGGTGGGCAGTGTCTCCGGAGACTGGATCAACTGCCCGACTGCCATTAGCAGGCAGCTCGGAGACCTCGGTGCCTCAGACGCAGGGGTTCAGGGTTTAGGGGTTGGTGTTTCAGGTTCAGGGTTCTTCTCCCTGGTGAATAACACCCCCCCCTCCTCCAAAGAACAGGAATACTGAGGCCCTTAAAGCAACGGGTATTGGTCCAGACCTTAGATTATGCTGCATCAGTTTAGAGTGTTCAATTCCTCAGTGCAGTTATTGCTTTCGGTGCGATGCAACTGTGAAAGGAGGCATTCGTATATGTGTATTTTCATACGTTTAGACACAGTGAATACACAGCAGGTGCCATGCAAAGAGCTGGTAGTCGAGTCCCTTTCTTGCACAGCTTAACCCCCTCCCAGAACATCCCACGGATCCATAGCCCACTTCAGCTCAGCCTATTGCATCACGTATCCAAGCCCTTCAAGCAAGAGTGCTAGTCAGGCTTCTACCCTCAACGCTCGCTGCGGAACTTGGAACCCAAAAGCCTTGAGCGAGCCTCATCCTAGGGTTTACCTTGTTTGGCCCACGGCTGGCGGTTAAGAGTCGTCATGGTCCTTCCCATGGAACACTAATGTAGGAACCTGATTCAGAAACCTTAGGCCTATAACCCCAAAACAGTAGGATTCATATAAGGAACCCTAATAAAGGCCCGAGGTTTCTTAATCAGGTTCCTACCCTAAACCCTTTATAGATCCCTTATAGTAACCCTTATAGACCCCTTTAAAGGAAGCCTAAAAGAAGGCCCAGGGTTATGGATCATAGATTAGTACAGTTCCAAAGCCCCCTGATCCCCAGTCAGGGTTTGGTGCTCAGCGGTTTCCGGGTTTAGGGTGTACTTGGAGGCCCTTTTGACTTAGTAAGTAGGGTTAGTAAGGTGGGTTATGGGGGATTATAATATGGTTTCTAGGGGATACTAAGTAGACTTACTAAGTCAACAGGGCCTCCAAGTAGNGTACTTGGAGGCCCTTTTGACTTAGTAAGTAGGGTTAGTAAGGTGGGTTATGGGGGATTATAATATGGTTTCTAGGGGATACTAAGTAGACTTACTAAGTCAACAGGGCCTCCAAGTAGGGGTTTGGCGATCTGGGTAGTTTGCTAAAATTAGGGTCCCTTTTTGGGTACCCTGAATATTAGGTGCCGTATTATATTAGGGACCCAAAAAGGGACCATAATTTTGACAACCACCCATCTGGGGGCTTGTCCGGTACCCAGAAGACTAGACGGAAAACCCCAAACCCCAACAGCCTTGGGTTTTTGGGGCTTGCTTTTTATTATAGTATAATGAGCCCCAACAGCCTTGGGTTCAGGGTGTTTTGGTTCATCTCTTGTTTGGGAGGTGCTGGGTCTGCGAGTCAGCTTGATTTGGGCTTCTGCAAGTCTGCTCCATGGTATAATGGCTCTGTGGCATTTTGGAGCTTTCTTGTTTTTGACTTCGGGCTTTGAAATTCTGAGCCCTGAGCCTTAAGAAAGTCTTGCCCATACGGATAATGCTCCGAACTAGGGTCCCGTGTTGGATCCGATCCCCAAGCGCATGTCACCTTTCTGTTCAGGATCCTACGAAGGAACCCCACTGTAGAGTCTTAGAGAACACCCCCGCCGAAGTCAATATAGAGGACTGAATATTTGGTAATCGTATCTCCATATAACTATAGCAGGGCACGCTTCCAAAAACTATATTCCAATGACTACGGCCACTAGATTGCCTTCCATTTCGGATGCCCTTCTCAGTGGCCCTTGATGTGATGCACATGAACAGACGGATCCTGACTTTGGGTCTTAGGCCCCTTTGGAGTTTCCGAAATTAGGGGTACCTTATTTAGGGGTCCTTATAATAAGGATCCTACTATTTAGGATTCTGTATTAGGGTCCCCTATTTTCGGAAACCCCCTTGTATAGCAGGATTCCATGAACACTGGCGGAAACCCCATGATTGGCGCTAAGCCATTTTCTGGTCTTGGTCGCGGGGGGCCCTGTAATGATAACTAGGAGTTTAGGGGTTTAGGGTTTAGGGCTTTGGGACATTTTATATTTCCCTTGTTGGGCTTAAAAGGATCTTTATTAACAAATATTTTTCAAAGGCTTTAAAAGCCCCACCTAGATAAAGGATTTCTGTTGGTAGGGTATGAATTCTTGGATCTGCGGTTGTTGCATGGTTTTTGCCTTTTTGGTTCAGGGCTATGCTTTCTTCTGATGCTGGAGATCCATCCTACCTACAGAGAGATTCGAGCAAACTTGGGAGAAACATACAGGTGTGTATCCAATTTTCAGGTTTCTGGCTTGAGGGCAGGGTTTAGGGTTATTCCGGGTTTGTGCTTTTCAGATTCTCGGCTTTCTCGCTTCTGGGAATGCGGTTTTGAATTCGAGCTTCGCTTTGGCAGAAGTCTGCGGTGCTACCCCAAACCCCTAAACCCCCCGGAAAATCCCGAACCCTCAATCCTGGACGCGGGAACCATGAATCCACCAAATCTCGAAGATAGGTGCTGGAAACGCGGCTTAATATAGGGGCTTAAATAATTACCTATACAATTTTAGGGCTTCCCTATTATATATAGTATAATGGGCCCCAAAACCCTATTCTAATTATTAAGGCCCCTATATTACACCCCAACACCCAGGTAACTTTAACCCAGCTCGAGCCAAGGTGAAAGGTTGGATAGATGAGGGTGGCCGCGGCCAACTGCGCGCGAACCGAGGGCTTGTGGTTCCTCTACATTGCATTTAGGGTTTAGGGTTTAGGGCTTTGGGACATTTTATATTTTCCCTTATTGGGCTTAAGAGGATCTTATTTATTGATATTTTTCAAAGGCTTTAAAAGCTCCACCTAGATTGGATTTGGGTTTGCAGATTTCGGTGGTTTAAGAATATCGGGTTGCAGGCTTGGGCTAGTGGGGTTGTCTGCTTGAAGGGGCAGGGGACTTAGTAAGTTGGTTTTAAGTAGGGTTATAATTTATAGGGTAACTCCATTTAGGGCACTTATAACTCTACTTATAACCTACACTAAGTCCCCTGCCCCTTCAAGTGTATACAGTTTCCGGCGTAGCCTGCGTGTACGATTTGTACAGGTAGCCTGCTCTGTTCAGGCCCGTCTCAGTTTGTGCTGAAACCAAACGTATACTGGGTTATCATTGTCAACATTGCAAACATAAAAAGAACATCATTAGTCTTATTCCTACCTTTGGTTAGTAGGGAATGTATGAATGGTAGTAATAGTAGTTATAATTGCACCCCAGTCCTCCATTCCCTACTAACCAAAGGCAAGTATTGTCTACACTGTAGCACTGGACCATCCCAGGCTTCCAGCAAGCCTGCTTGTTTTGGGACTTTTTAGGCAAGTTTTGTTGATCCTTTAAGTTACCCGACTGTGCCTGAACTCAGAGTTCAGGGCCTTTGGAGGTTTTGAGGGTATCCAGAAACTGAGAAACTCCAATAGGCTTTAGGGCCTAGGCTTTCAGTGTTAACCGCAAACATAGTTGAACCATGCTGCTGCGTGTTGGCGCACCCCAGATGTTCAAAGCTGGCAGCGTTGACAACATACCCTAGTAGTAGAGAAGTTAACCTTTAACCTTTCTGGGATACGATTGTCCTTACTATGGCGAACCCCATATTTAATCTTTAAGCCGCCCAGAAAGATACCACGAAGCAGAGTCGAAATGTTGATGATATAGATCCTGCATTACCTTCAGGACCCTAAACTGTGGAAATAACGGCATATTCCTTATTACGGGTAATGTAGGATTTATGTCATCAATCGAATCACACACACCCTGAGCCATGCTTCCGAGACAAGGATCCCATGACGGATCTTCGTTAACGCCTACACACCCAAACGTGAGGACCAGTCGTTATCAACCGCAGACCCAGCAATTTACGGTCTATGTGGTGCGTGTATATTAGGCTTCTCAGGAATTCGGCGAATGTATTTATTGAGTTGTTTGGCGGGGAGACTTGAAGTAAAGACCCTAAACCAGATATGTGCCCTGAATCTCATTGAGCTGAGGATATAGCAGCAGATGCAGTGCCAGCCGCAGTCCGTGGCCGTGGCTATTTGGATGGCCTGGGACTTAGCATTTGCAAGGTGCAACCATAGCTCCACCTTTGGCTCGATTCCCAGCACCCTAAGCACAGCAGCTTCTGAAAGGATCAACTTGGTACACAGGATATATGTAAGACGGCTTATGCCTCCCCTATATGTCCCTTGTCATTGGAGTTATACTCAGTGCAGACCCACTCCTACAGGGGCCTAAATAATTACCTATATTATTTTGGGGGTTCCTCATTCGAATTATAGTATAACGGGCCCCAAAACCCTGCTCTAATTTTTTAAGGCCCCTATAGTAGCTCTTCTGAACCACTAAGCCAGCTGTCTCTGCAGCGCAAAGAGGCAGAGTGCTCCGCAGACCCCTCAAGGCTATCTTCGATCAACCATCGCTTACCATCCCCAAACCGGATATTCGCCCTACCTGGCCCCCTCAAACCTTCCTTTTTAGCGTTCCCTATTATGATTTCCTAAAACATGTCCTTAAAAAGTAAGCTATTTGGGGTCCAGCTAAGTCCTAAACGCTCATCCTAAACCCCATATGGGAGTTTCCGCAAATTAGGGGTACCTTAGTTTGGGGTCCTTACAATAAGGATCGTATAATTTAGGGTACTATGTTAGGGTCCCCTATGTTCGGAAACTCCCATATCTGCAAGCCGAACGAGCTCTGGAAATACCTCATCCAAGGCTGGGCGGATGAGGGCGGAGGGCCCTACCGGCTTACCGTGGCTATCGAGACCTCGACGTGGCAATCGCGAGCTCCGGACGGGTTCCAGCGCCTGAGCCACTGTTTCGGTCCCCTTCCTACTAGTCGGCATAGGGTACTATGGGGGCCTTCATAATTAAAAATTACCTATATTCGTTTGCCGGGTGCCTTATTATAGCTATAGTATAGTATGCCCCAAAACCCTATTCTATTCTAATTAACTATCACGGCCCCTACATTATAGGGTGTAGGGTTGAGGGTCTGGGGAAGATCTAAGGATTTCGTCAATAGAGATAGAAGTAGGGCAACTACGGTTGATGATCTAAAATCCTGCATTACCCAGAATAAGGAATATACCGTTATTCCCATAGTTTAGGGTCCTTAGGGTACTGCAGGCTTTATATCATCAACAGTATGATTAGGACTATGACTATGAAGAACAATGTTTCAAGTCCCCTGATGCTCCAAGTACTCTTATACTTATGCGCGTTGTCTGCTGGGGTCTCCTTAGCAAAAGAGCAGAAGAATTGAGAAAGCGTATAGATGTCACGAAGGGTGTGATGAGACCGGGTCCTCTTGACGTTTTTCAAAAGAGGGTTAAGGGTCTGAGGGTTCAGGAAAGTCCCAAACCATGAAATCCCTGTAAAGCCTCAAGCTTGAACCCTGGAAAGCTTTTATAAACCCGAACCCGAAGAATTAATTTGCTTTAATCCCACACAGCTAATTAGACCTAAGCTGCTGAAGTCTTGAATTCAAACCAAAATCGAAACTGTAAAAGCAGAGAGCATCACCAGCCCAACCCCTTCAAAAAACACCCTAAACCCTAAACCCTAAGGGCCCCCGGAGAGCCGGGTGTGTCCTTCACGGGCAGCCGCGGTGAGCGGCCTCGTGAGAAGGCAGGGAAATCGAGGCTTCGGTCACATGGGCTTTTCGTGTACTTGGAGGGTCATGGGGCTTAGTAAGTAAGGTAAGTACCTCAAAGGCGGCTATAAGTAACCATAATGAGTATTGTATAGTTCCCTTGTTTATAACCCTAGTCCCATGATCCTTTGAGTAGGGTTTTCGAAGGGTTACCAGAAGGGCTATATAGGGCCATATAAGGGTTACTATAGGGCATCGGATACATTCTTTTTGAAAGGGTTACCAGGGCTTGCTCTCTAAGTTACTACGAGGGTTCGGTACGGGATACTTGAAGGGGCAGGGGACTTAGTAAGTTGGTTATAAGTAGGGTTATAATTAGGGTAACTCCATTTAGTACACTTATAACTCTACTTATAACCTACTTACTAAGTCCCCTGCCCCTTCAAGTAGGGATTGATTCCCAGGTGCGGGGTTTCTAAGTAGCCTTTAACCATTTTGTTGGTGCGTGTACGATTGATTGTTGAATGACAGGAAAAGGGTGCCTCGCTGTTACGAGCCCTAAACCCTAAACCCCAATCCCTTTATCCTAATCCCGAAACCCTAAACCCTAATCCTTAAACCCTTGAAAAAACCCTAAACCTTAAACCTTAAAACACCCTAAAACCTAAGCCGTTAAGGACCCTAAACCCTAATCCCTAAACCTTCAGCCCTAAACCCCAAACCGTTAAGGACCCTAAACCCTAATCCCTTTATCCTAATCCCTAAGCCCTCAACACGGGAGCTGAGGGGTCTATCAGCAGCTGGGAAGTGCTAGTGTAGGGGCCTAAAGAATTTACCAATACTACTGTTGATGGACAAAATCCTGCATTACCCATTATAAGGAATATACCATAATTCCCATAGTTTAGGGTCCTTAGGGTCATGCAGGATTTTGTCCATCAACCGTACTTTGGGGGGGGGGTCCTCATTTTAACTATCGTATATTTGGCCGCTCTTTTGGCAGGTTTTCAAGTCAAGGCGCTGGGACTCAGCGCTACTCCGCTAAAGCCTTAGGGGTTTCAAAGTTTAGGGGTTTAGGGTTTAGGGTTGAGGCCTCAGGGTTTAGGAGTTTAGGGTCAGCCCTAAGCTTGAAAGCTAGTGGTGGGCAAAAGACTGGAAGGGCTATTCTCCTTGAAACGAGCGGCTCGGACCTTGAAATCCTGGATTACTGCCCTTTGACAAGGGGGGCAGAATGGAGCAATACTGCTGATGGACAAAATCCTTCATGACCCTAAGGACCCTAAACTATGGGAATTATGGTATATTCCTTATAAAAGGACCCTAAACTATGGGAATTATGGTATATGCCTTATAATGGGTAATGCAGGTCAAGAGTATGGGGATCTAGGTGTTTCAAGCGGGATCGTTTCGAGCTTAGGTTTCTCCGTGATGGTGTTAGGCACTACAGTGAACCCCAGAAAGTTGGAACATGGGTTTAGGAGGATTTGTGCTAGGATCCCCTATACTCTACCTTAAGGGCATGAGGATACTCATGTTCCAACTTTCCGGAATCTACCATAGGCGGACTAGGCGTTTCATGGTTGACGAGTTTCGAGGCTATTGTAGGTGTTGCGGTTTGCAGGTTTTAGAGTTTCAGTCTTGAGCACAGGGCTTTCAGGGATTTATCTTTCAGGGTTAAGGGATGAGGTAGGTAGAGCTTACTCAGCTTTCCAAGCTTGTCTTTCAATGGGCTTCGGTCGAGAGGGCTTCCTTTGCACTGGTGTTCACAGTTTAGGATTTGGGGCTTAGGATTGAGAGGCATTGGGCTTAGGCAGGCGATCTGGCGGCTACGCGGCCAAGATTTGGGTTGGGAGATGTTGGGGGATCAGCATGTTATATATATATATATATATCGTAGGGTTCGTGGTCGATATGAAGCAGGGCGTCTAAACTGTCTGGTCAAAAAGACCATGAACCCCAAACCCTAAACTCCCGTGCACGAATTGCGCGCAGCCTCGACCGCGAAGATGCCCTCCACCCTCAGATAAAGGGCTTTGGAGTACAATACTTTAATACTTTTTTCTTAAAGGAACCATTATGAAATAAAAGTTTATACTTTTTTCTCCCTGGTTACTTAAAAGCCCAGGATAAAGGGTGTCGCCGTAAGAATTCGGCGTTCTGGCCGATGCCTGCATGGTTAAGTTGATCTTGATTAGTTCGGCAGGTGATTTTTCCGCTGAGACGAACGGAAAATGCGTTCTGGAGACGCTTGAATGTCGGGGCAATCTGCTTCTGCAAGCCATTCCGGACGGACCACATCCTTGCACTGGGAACAGTTGGGAAAGCAGAGTCGGGGAGACTGCTGAACCTTCACTTCCCTGAAGGGTGCAAGGACTTCCCAACATAACACCGGTGACGAACAGTCCAGATCACCGGTTCGCAGTACCCCAAGGAGTTGCATCGTAAAGATACTGGGCGCTTCCATCCGAGATAAGCCTCTCATGCGGTGCCATGGCAATGGCTTTCGGGTAGGTTTTGTTTTTTGGGCTTCCGTTTTGGTTTTAGTCAAGCTTAGGGTCTAGGGTTTATGGTTTAAGGGTCCAGAGAGCAGAGGTTGAGGGGCTTAAGGTTTGGGGGAGTCCAGAAATACTGCGTCCACTGCGACCTGAATGTGCGGGAGCCCAAGCATCCTCGATTATCTCATGCCTTCAAGCCCAACCCTGCAGAGTCAACTGCCCCAGATCCTAAGCACCAACCCCAACATCCCAAGCCCCGAAATCCTTACCCTAAGGGTCCACAGGACCCAACTATTAGGTGGGCTTGCGATAGTAGTGAATGTAGGTTAATTTGTATTTTGGGGAGCATATGATCTTCGGTACTTGGAATCTTCGGGTTGGAACCTAGCAACATCACAGCTGCACGCTGCTGTAAGCCCTACAAGCCCGCGGCCTTAAAGACCTCAAACTATATGCTGAGCCTTACATCTAAACCTGAAGCCTCAATCCTCATGCCCAATGCCTAAGACTAGGTCCTAAGCCCTGCACCCCTAAACACTTTAAGCCATAACCCTTAGCAGGGGCCGAAAGATCCTGGAGACGCAGCGGGGAAGAGGTTCGGCAGAGAGATCGGTGCTAAGTACTACATGGGTGATTGTCAAAATTAGGGTCCCTTTTTGGGTACCCTAATTAATAGGTGCCGTATTATAATAGGGACCCAAAAAGGGACCATAATTTTGACAACCACCCACATGCTTCCCTGGTTCAGGATCCTACCTTGATTCAAGAATGTTCCTCACCCTGAACTCTAAACCCGAAACCCTAACCCTAAACCTAGAACCGTGTAGTTCAGGGAGATTAGAGCCTCTGCGCGCTGATGCAGAAATTCAGAAAAAGGCAGGTTTGAACCCAAGAACAAGGAAGGAACTTGCATTGAGAGCCTTATCAAGTGCACATTTCAAGGGAGGCAGGGCTTTAGGGCGTTAGGAACGTTTTGGGTTTAGGGCCTTCTGCTGCGAGAAGGTCAGGTGCAACGCAGTTTTTCTCTCGTTGTCTCTTTGTGTGCCTTTCGGCTTTTCTGGGGATGACTTCGGTGTTGGGGAGTTTGGCTGGAAATGGTTTGGTGGGATTCAGATATAATCTGTTTGGGCAGGGTGGACCGAAGCCCCAGTGAGAAAGTGATGCACCGCAATGCCTGTGAGCCTTACCAGGTGCTGGTGCAGCCAGGAAGCTAAACGCCGAACCCGGACCCTGTTGTAAAGCCCCAAACCCAAGCCTAAGCCGCAACAAGGAGATAGCAGCGACATTTGAGGGCAACCACAAGACTCTTCACAAGACTACATACTGTAGAAATGCGCTTTAACACAGTGGTCTCGACAGCGGCGCTAGGACCCTCAGAGAACTCAGAGCTCTTCTGTGAGGCCGATGTTGGGCTGGACATCTTCCGAGGGATTCTGGCTCAAGGCAGGGACGGGACGAGGGGGGGGGGAATCAGAGGGTTTCTTACGGGGGGGGGGGGGCCTCTTGGACCACTCCACATGAATCTTCGGATCATATATATATATATATATATATATCTATATATATACACAGACATCTTTGCTTGGGCCCAGTTTTTCTGAAGCTCTTGTTCAGTGAAATATGAATTTCGGGCTCTTTGGGTTCAGATCTCGCTGGGGATCTGAGGGTTTCCTGGTGCTCCTTTGCAAAGGGTCGCTGGCTGATACATGAAGGGTAATACGGCTCATGGACAAAATCCTGCATGATCCATAATAAGGAATATACCAGAATTCCCATAGTTTAGCGTCCTTTTATAAGGAATATACCATAATTCCCATAGTTTAGGGTCCTTAGGGTCATGCAGGATTTTGTCCATCAACAATATCACATGCGACGTTACTTGGAGGGGAGGGGGGAGGGGGCGGGAAGGAAATCAACAAGTGCCTTAAACCCTGCAAACCCCAAAACCCTTCGTTAGGGGTTTGGACTCTGGTTTTGGGAGTGGGGGACGTTGAAATCTGGGGAGTTCGCGGGACGTCCACCTCGTGGTGTGGAGCTCAAGGGCCTAGCCCCTGTAGCTCTGCAGACTCACACCCCTAAACCTGAAGCCCTAAACCTTAAACCCTCCATGAACCCCGCTCCCCTAACAGAAAACCTATAGTACCCTAGACCCTAAACCCCTATAGCACTGTTCAAGGTCAAGCCCGTTTCAAAGCACAGGCCTCCCATCAGCTTGACCTGGTTGCGGGTTTAGGGCTTTAGGGTTTACGGTTTAGGGATTACGATTAACACAATAGAGAGGCGGACTCCAACTGTGACATTAAGGGAACATGATTCAGACAGAGATGGTAAACCCTAAACCCTGAAAACGAAGGCTCCAACCCGAAGAGTACAAATAGTATCCCCTTATACTCCCGATATCAACTATATTACATTCTACCACTCAAACCCCCATTCTCATTATCAAGGCTCCCAATCTTGATATAGGGGAGTAATTACCTATACTACTTTATTGGGCCCCAACGCCGTATTGTAATTATTAAGGCCCCGATATTATGGTACCCTTATAGATCCCTTACAGTAATCCTTATAGACCCCTTTAAAGGGAACCCTATTCTCCCTACAGTAAACACCCCCCGAGACCCTGAACCCGAAGCCCTGAAGCCCCGGGAAAGGATGCGAAAGGAAAATTCCAGCTCTGCGGCGATCTGGAACCTGATTCCTGGCCTTTGAAAGGGAATTCGAGCATAGGGTTTAGGGGTTTAATGTACGGGCCTTAAGAACAGGGTTTTGGGGCCCATTATAAAGAGGAAGATTGGCGGAAGTCCAATGAAGGTACTTACAGCACTTACTTAGACTGCACAGTTCTCTAGACCCAATGACCCGAACGCCATTCCTACAAACGCGAGTCTGGCAAAGCCTTCGATCATCGGTATATATCGTCAGATGATAGTGTAATACAGTATGTAGTATAGTTTAGTTTAGTATGGTTTCGTATGCTAGAAATCTTCGATTCACTCCCCCTCCAAAAAACAATCTTGACTGTGAGTCCGACTCCGGAAAGCTGCCGCCACAAGGTTTAAGCCTACTTGTGGGATCACTGGACTTGGAAACCGGGGTTTAGGCATGAGGGTTTCGGAACTCAGTAGCTGCGGCTTAGGGCTTAGGGTGCAGGAGCTTAGTAACTACAGTTCAGGGTTTAGGATCATGGGATCCTGGGACGTAGTATCTAGAGTGATCAATAATTTGCTGTAGAGATAATTTACTTATAACGCCAACTACAAGGTACTTATAACCTTACTTACGAATTCCCACGACCCTCCAAGTAGACCCGAAATAGAATGTTCCACACTCCACGAACAGCTGAAGGTATGTAAACACAGAGGCCTGAATCACTAGAACGAAGCCAAAAAGTTGGAAACCCCATAGCCTCAATCCTTAAGAGTAATGTATAGGGAATCCCAGCACTATTTGGCCTTAATCCGGTTTCCAACTTTATGGGGTTTACTGTAAGCGTTTTAGGGGGCCATGTTATACTATGATGACGTAGGGAATAGAAGGAGAAAGTATTTCTACTTTTCCAGGTCTTTTTCCCCTACCATATGAAACCTTAACCCATGCGCCCTAAACCCTGAAGCCCAGCCCTAAGCTCAAAACTCTAACTTTATTCTAAACCCTAATATAGGGGCCTCAAGAATTACCTATACTATTTTGGGGGGCTCCTTATTGTAAATATACTAACCTTCTTGCTGTGTTTCCCGAGCCTCTGCTTAGTCGCCGAGCTGTCCGGATTCAGGAAATAATCAGGGGAGTAGTGTAGACCCCTGCTCAACAAGGGCAGTAATGTTAGGATCCCGGTTATAATCTTTTTGAGGTGAAGGGTTAGTAATCAGGGGTCTGCATCATGAGGCGTTCCTGATAGCTAGACATGAGTTTGATAAGGGCTGAGCTTAGCGTGGCAATGCACAGAGCCGCACCAAGACCTCGGTTACGCCTGATGTTGCCCGACACGGTGCTGCGGTCATCCGCTGCCACGCCATCTGAAAGACATGGCGCACCTCAACAGCACAGTTCAGGAGAATCCGGATTCGTGCATGCAAGCCAACCTCCGGGCTGCTTGGCGACCTGGACTTCGGTGCTGAGCCGCCTACGGTCGATGCAGGGGGCATCTGTTCGAACTGTTAGTGTCCAAGATCTTCGCACATAGGCTCTACAATTTGTTTGACAGGCATTCGGGGCAAGGATGGCGGACAAGCGTTGCTCGCCTTTCCGGCATCGTCAGGCGATGAGCAGCACGGAACGACCACGCTCTCTAATGTAGGAGCCTTAACAATTGCCCATACTATTCTAGTGATGGGGTCCTCTGCACAGGTAGGTTGCTCAGCCATTTGAACCCAAACGCCCTCAAATTGAATTACCCGAAGTCCGACAACCTAAGGCAGAGGGGATAGTATCAAAAACTGCAAGTATGGTACTTATAACCCCAGTAGTCTATGAACTTGATTGACAAGCCAACGAAGAAGATCGAGTGAAGCACGGGCAGTGACATTGCGGAAGAGCTTTCGTGGTGTTGTGCCTGCCGGTGTGACATACCATGCTGCAGTTGAGAGTAGGCGGTTGCATAGGCGCGAGCAGGTTGGTCGGCGTATCCGTTGAGTTGTTCACTTCAGAAGCTGACATGCTGCTTCGGTGCAAAGGAAAGCTTGAATCCGCTGCGGCCTCGCAACACCTCGTGGTGAATACTACATAGCTTGTGGTAGCTTAGGGCTTAGGGGGGGTTCAAGCCTCTGCCTCCCTTCCACAAGCCCCACCAAGGCTCATCAAAACAATGGTGAGAAAAGGCCCTCAAAAAAAAAGAAATCTCAGCCCCACCCCTGAACCCCAAACCGTGAACTTTGGGGCACTACAGATTCCCTGAATTTTTTGTGCTATGGCAATTATATGTAAGAGGCCTGCAGAGGCATGCAATTAGTATTGTAGACACCATAACCCTGAACCCTAAAACCCTAAAACCCAATACCCTCAACCCAAAGCCCTAAACCCTAAAACCCGAAATTCCCGAAAACCCTTAAACCCTAAACCCTGAATAGCCTAAGCCTCGTTAGTGCTGAGGACGGAGGCTTTCGCGGCACCATCGGTGCAGACGGCTCAAGAGGCTCCTTCCACTTGCGCCCTGGCGGTACTATGACATAGGGGCCTCAATAATCAGAACTAATGGGTCCTTTAAAGGGATCCTTTAAAAGGGGTCCATAAGGGATCGATAACAGGGTTCTATCATATAGGGGCCTGAATATTTAGAATTGGGTTCTTTAAAAGGGTTATACTATAAGTGTTTGGTGAAGGGGCCTTAATAATCAGAAGAGGGTTTTGGGGTTTTCTTATTCTAATTATTTAGGCGCCTACATTACTGTGATAGAGGGCCTAATAATGAGAGTAAATATATGTAAAGCCACATGTAAATATGGGCCTAACTAATCATGAGGAGTAGATATGAAAAATAACAAGTATAAACACCAAAAACAACAATAAGTATTGGGAAAGATATCATTAATGTTACTTGGTGTTGTTGTCATCCTGTTTGGCAGCAGTAGCAGCGGCAGTAGCAGTGTTAGTACTTGTAGTAGTAGTCGTCGTAGTAACAGGATCAGGTGGGGCACTCGGTAAGTAGTGGAAGTACAATCGGGTTGCTTGACATCTAATTTACTGGTCTAAATAGTGCAGAACCAACTTTACAAGTGCCCTGGTGCTGTAGTCCTTTGCTTGCAACCCTCATGAGGGAAACATCAGGCCAACCGCAAGACATTCATCTAGATTGTATGGGTCCCGTCCTTTAACCTTGCAAGCGCGCCAACAGCATGGTGGTAGACTGAACCCTAACCTGAACCCTAAACCCTAAACCCTCGAGGGTGCCGGGCAGAAATTGTGGTTTATGAGATAGGCAGCAAGCCAACGGAAGATGTGGAGCGGCTTTGAGTACCCGGAGATTCCAGAGCCCTTAGTAAAAAGGCAACTATCTTACATTGCTTAAGGACCCCATCCACAATCTGAGGTGTATTCCTTAATTGAGAGGTTCTGGACTCCCTGAGTACTTAGACTAATTGCTGTTGAGAGGGCTGGGCGCCGAGTCCTGAGTGGGATGCCCGCAATCCCGATCCTTGCAATGTACTCGCCTTCCCTTTGTGAACTCCTAATTCGAAGTTCATAGGGCTGCATCGGACCCGGCTTAGGGGGTTTGGATTTAGAGCCTACACCCCGAAACTTACAGCTACAAACACTAAAGACAAAGCCCCAAACCCAAAACCTTCCGCCCTAACTAACTACTGTCGGGCTTCAACGACTGAGACCTTTAGAGCTTGGCGCTAAAGAGCCCTGTATGAGCCCCATTCCCAAAGAAGGGATGCCAAACTCACCTCAGAATCGTAGGCACAGCAATAAGACTGAGAAAAACAGAAGTCTTCACAACAATACTAATCATAAACACAAACAGAATCACAATACAAGCAATGGTAATATGATCAGTAAGATATGTAGTACGAGTAGTCAATGCTCGAGGCGTCCCTTTGAGACCGTGCTTGAGTACGGCCCAGGAAACCCTGCAGATTGGCAGAATGGCTTAGCTTTGAGAGTTTAATTGTCAGGGTTTAGGCCTCAGGGGTTTTGGGGGTTTAGGGGTTAGGCGTTTAGGGGTTTGGGTTTAGGGATTTAGGGGTTAGGGATATAGGGGTTTAGGGATTTTGGGGTTTAGGGATTTAGGGGTTAGGGATATAGGGGTTTGGGTTTAGGGATTTAGGGGTTAGGGCTTTAGGGGTTTAGGGGTTAGCGGGTTTGGGGTTTAGGGGTTTAGGGGTTTGGGCTTAGGGATTTAGGGGTTTGGGCTTAGGGATTTAGGGGTTTGGGTTTAGGGATTTAGGGGTTAGGGATATAGGGGTTTAGGGGTTAAGGGGTTTAGGGATTTAGGGGTTTAGGGGTTAGGGTTGAAGGGCTTTAGGGGTCCATGGTTTTCCATGCCTGTCGGCCGGGTTGCTGGGCTTTGCCGTCATTGTCCTTGCTTGAGAGGCAGCGGTTTTGGGACAGTAGTTAGAGACTCAAAAAGCACATAAGCATCAGCACTTTATGGGGATATCCCTACCTTATTGGGCTCTATTGTAAGGGTGTTTATATGGGATATCCCTACCTAGTTTTTGCTTATGTGCTTTTTTGGGGCCCTAAGTAGTCGGGGTTTAGGGATTACTGTAGGGGCCTGAATAATTAGAATGGGGTTGTGGGGTATACTATACTATACTTCTAAACTAAGGACCCTCCCAAAGTCCTATTCTACTTATAAAGGCTCCTATACAGTAGAAGCAAGAAAGTTGGAACATGGGCTTAGGAGGATTAGTGCTAGGATCCCTTATCCTTTACCTTAAGGGCATGAGGATACTCATGTTCCAACTTTCTGGCTTGTACCATATTAGGGTTTAGGGTTTAGGGTTTCAAGGGTTTTTTGACTTCCGGACTGATGCTTCTGGCTCGACAGGGACAGGGTTTCGACTTCAGGGTTTTTTGGGTTTAAGCTTCCCAGAGACTCCGATATGGGAGTTTCCGAAAATAAGGGACCCTAACATAGTACACTAAATAGTAGGATCCTTATTATCATGACCCCACAACAAGGGACTCCTAATTTTCGGAAACTGCAATATTCCTTAATTGGGGAATGTAACTTAAGTCATGTTAGGGATCCTATTATAATGTAGGGTATACTCCTTACTGAAGGAATGTACCTTGAATCATGTTAGGGATCCTATCATAATTTAGGGTATACTCCTTATTTAAGGGCTGTTGGAGTGTCTGGATTTAGGGTTAAGTTTCGTGCTTAGGGTTGAGGGTCGCTGGGTCCTCGCAAGGTTTGGGCTGCAGGCGGATTGTTGCATGGAGTTGGGCAGATGTGCATTAGAGTTGCACCCCACAGCACCCCAAACCCTGCTACGTGTTGGAGCTTACCTGGAGGATCATGGAACTGAGTAGGTCAGGTTAAGTACCTTACTTAATTGGGTTGTAGGTGAGTTGAACCACAGTTGCCTCATGTATACCTCTAGTTGCTAAGTCGCATGATCCCCCAAGTAGGGTCCGCCTGCACCCCAGAACTATGAGAAACTTCAGGCACGTTTACTGTGAAACTCCATCCCCCGAGCACCAAAGGCTTGCAAGCGCCTGCTAAAACCGTGCATCAGCCCTTGTGAAACCCTGACAAAGCCCAAACACAATCTGAGGGTAGACTCCTGATTCATAAACTCCCTTTGCTGGCATCCCTTGCTGTAATCCCTTTTAGGGTAGGGGGGGTTGGCTTTGATGCTTAAAAGCCCTAGATGCCAATCCCTAAAAGCCTGAACACAAGAAGCCTAAAGTTGATCCCAAAGTGTTTGAGCTTATAGTAGAAGCCAGAAAGTTGGAACATGGGTTTAGGATGATTAGTGCTGGGATCCCCTATACTTTACTTTAAGGCCATGAGGCTAATGATGTTCCAACTTTCTGGCTTCTACTTTAGGAGTGGCTGGCGGGGCAGTGGACGAAACTGCATCCGAACTGGAAGGCGCCTCGGTGGCAACCTCTGGGTTTTGTATATAAGCCTAGATGTTCAGCACATGCATTTCCCTTATAGCCATGAATATAACTGGAGTATGATGTACTTACAGATTCAGAGCTTTGGAGTCCAGGCTGTGTAGGATTAGAGTTTCGGGGTGGTGGAGGATCAGGGGACGTAAAAATAGAGTACAGATTTGTCTTCGGGTTGTCAGTGGTAGCCGCGGTTTGTTTCCGTACTTATCGCCCTGCCCTGACCGTTGAAGTATGTCCGGATTCAGGTCAGAAAAGGAGCCCTTTCTGGGATTTTCCGGACCTTCGGGCGTCTTGTATTCAGAATCCTGCTGTTTACAGCTCTAGCATTGGAAGTTCTCTTATAAGTACTGTCGATGTTGCCAAACAAACCGCAAGAGACAGGGTAACTTATGCCCAGACTATCCATAACTGACTCGCAATTTCGCGAGACACGAATTGCCAAAAACACTATCTTGCGTGGTCTTTTTGACCCCCATATACCTGATAATAAACAAACCCGAAACCCAATGCAATCCCTAAACCCCAATCCTTTGCAGCCCACGCCCGGGCGACGCAACCGAGGAGATGCGAACTCCTCGTTCGGGGGACGCCGGAGCTCCCGGAGAGCAGCAACAACGTCGTCCATGACTGACTCACGGTTCAAGGCTTAGGGCTATGATTCCTTAAAGGGATCTCTATATGGGCTCCTTTAAGGGATCTCTAAGGGCTCCTGTAAGGGATCTCTAAGGGCTCCTTGAAGGGATCTATGTATAAGAAAGCGTTTAAAGGGTCCTATCAGGCTTACCCTACGGGCTGATATAGCGGCTTACAAAACGGTAAGGGTTGGCTATAAGGCAGTATAGTTACATTACTACGGAACCCTTAGCGATACCATGGGTAATAATTCCGGATTCTAAACACGGGTTGCAAGGTTTGGGCCTCAACCTCAAAGTCGCGTAATCCCCAATCCTCCAAAGACCCTGAGCCCCTTGAAAGGTATAAGTAGGAGCCTTTGAACAACAAGCAAAACGTCTAAGCCCTAATGTAGGAACCTGATTAAGAAACCTTGGGCCTTTATTAGGGTTCCTTATATGAATGCTGGGCAACATCCAGGATGTGGACATCTACTCTCCAAGCGTGGTGGCTTGACACAACGTGGTCTTGTTGATGTTGGTAGGCTGCTCCTTGGGAACGTTTGCTTGAACTTTTGTGTGTGTGTGTGTAATTCGGGCACTGCTTCTCTTCAGCATTTGCAAAGGACGATGCGCCTCGTCACGCCGGAAAGCGACCTGCCGATGATGTGGCACAGGCCCGTTGTGCATGTGGAGTTAGTGGTGTTGTCTCTGGTTCTCTTCCTTTTTTTCTCGTCTTGTTCGTTACAGGCACCATCAGAAAAAAGGCGCCGCCTTCGCGGCAAGCTAATCCCGTCCCTTGCTCAGTATGATGCATTGCTCTTTTTGGTGCTTTGAGTACGAGCATGCGCAGGGACCCTGACCTCTGGGACGTTCTGGCTGAGCCGCCCCAGTCATGCGCTTGGCATGGAGTCGGTTGCATGTGCATGGAACTTGCTGCTGAGTATGAACTCGTGTTGTATGTGTTCGTCACGTTTTTCTATCGGCTTCCCGCTGCACATCCATTTCCGGTTATGGTCAGGGAGAATGCAGCCGCACAAGACCGCAGTGCCGGCAGGACAGATGCATGCTGCCTGCTGTTTTTGCAAACGTGTCATGGCATTTTCTTGTGCATCTTGATTTGTTTTGTAACGTAGGTGTTCCTGTACCTGTCCAGACTGTGTGAGGACGGCCACGCTGCTGCCGGGCTTTCTGCAGCCAGGGTTACTGTAACCCGCAAAGAACAGCCTGCTGGCCGGCATGCAGCGCCTCAACTGCGGGGAGCTCAACGCGGTGCTCCACGCCAACAAGAAGGCGAAGGTCCGGAAGGCACGAGTGTCGAGTATGCATGCACATGTGTGCAGACATTTTGTCGTCCAGCAGTAGGTCAACCCTTGCTTTGATGGCAGGCTGTCTACAAGACCATCCACGCCTTCAGCCAGCTTGCTCTCACTGAACAGAGCTTGCTGGCCAAGCTGGACCTCTTGGTCTGGGAGTCGCCCCCGCTGAGGGAGAAGGCGGGTCTGCTTAAACACACGGCTGGAACATGTCGTGGATGCCGTGACTGATTTTTGTTCGTAAGTCTTTCCTCGGCGCAAATTGCATTTTGCGAGTCGTCTGTTGTGTACGCGGTTGCTGAGCCCAAGTTGGTTAGGAGCTTTCGACAACTGGGGCTTTGTTTGAGAAGTATCGAAGTTGGCTTGTCCTGGTGAATCGGGCAAAACCACTGATTGATGTGCAGACATTACGCTCCTGCAACGTTGTCCTCGTTCATTTTTGGTCCCTTACCATCCTGCGTATTCGGTTGCGTTACGGCACGATGCTGCTTGGGGTCGTGGCTGTGGGATGTTCAACTTTGCGTCAGAAGGGAACTTAGGAACTGATATTTGGCTCTTTGGCAGGCTTCTGGCACGTGAGCATTTTGGCAGATTGTTCACTCTTTGCTCAGATTGGACAGGTTGCGAAGAGGATTCTGGAAGCAGATGCTGATGAGGACCGCATTGGCGTGCATGGGACGCCTATTTGTTGGTGTGAGATCCTGCTGTGGACAGTTCCAAACAATGGAAATACCGTTGCCATGTGGCATGCATGAGAAGAAGAAACCATAAATAACTACATGCATGTGCTGCATTGGCTTTGCTCGTTTCTTAAATTGTCCGGTATTCGTGCACGGTACAGGAAGATGAAGAAGCTGAATCCGGAGTCGGAAGCTTATTCGTTTCGTTCTACCGGCGTAGTCCTGTGTGGAGATTACGCATGGAAAGCACGTGCCAGGAGGACAGCGATCTGGGCGGGCCGGGGCGGGCAGCTGCGAGTGAACAAATCGGAGGCCTGCGATTTAGAAGGAAGTTCTGGTCCAGTGTTATTGTTAAGTCGATATTGACAGTACGTACATGCTTCGTCAGATGCGGATGTGGTGGGCGACTATGACTTCACCCACTACCGGAAGGTGCGCTGGGAAGCAGTGTCATCTCACACAGTGAAGCGGTGTTGCTCATATCACTGGAGATCTGAGAACCGCTGGCTTGATCGTGTTCGCCACCGTAAGGCTAAGGCTCCGCGCAGTACTCTCGCTGACCTGCAGCTGATTGCTCACTTGGACGAAATCGAGGAGGTCTTGCAGCTGAGTGACAGGGTCGAGGAGTGCAGGTGCCACATGGCTGTGGAAAGTGATTTGTGCATTGTTACTGAGGGTGAAAACAGGCTTTCTCGCGAGCTGGGGCCGTTGCGTTCTTTCGACTTCGGAACCAGGCTCCTGCTGCTTGTTGCTTCGCACGCTCTTTGATGGGACATTGCCACTGCGAGCTTTCTGGCAGGCGCTGCAAGCCGTCCTCGCTGAAGTCCTTTCGACCGGGAGTTGCAGGCATTGCGAGAGTTTGATTCTGGCACGGTTGCGTGCAAGTTGCCGGTGTGTCGACGTTTTTTGCTTAGTGTTGCTCAGGTTCCCCCAAATTCTGCACGCAGTCGCCTTCCGCGCTCCCCAACGGCGGTGTGGCTCGCTCGCGCAGCCAAGACAAAGGAGACCCTGGGAGCTTGCTTGATTAGGCGCACCCTTTTGGTGTTTGTGTAAGTTCTTCTCAAGTGCACTTCCTTGGTATTTGTCAAGGCTGGTTTGCATCGTGTATGGGTAGCAGGAAGAGTACTACGCGCGGCTGCAATTGCTGCTGACGCCGTCCACAGTGGGCTGCAACTGGGACGAGAGCGCCAAGATTGACACACCGTCGTGGAGGCAAATGTCGACTTCCGTGCTGGCAAGGCATGCCGATGATGTCACTGAGGGTTGATGTTCTGCATTGTGATTTGTTTTTCGTTGCGGTTGAATTGGTGGTTGCATTGTTGCAAGCCGAAATCAATCCAAGCCTAGCTCTTCGGCTTGGACTGTGGAAAGCATCCGAGTTGGTCAAGAAAGTCGCCAAGCTAAATTGGTGGTAGGATGAATGTTGTTGCCGGCAACACGCAAGTGAAGACGCAGTCTTCTGTACAGCTGGTGCTGCTGTGAGACTCGTGCTGGTCTCGTGTAACGATGCCTAGTTGTGATATGCACGTGTGCTTTTTCTTTGCGGTTTGGACAGGTTTCCTGACCAATGCTGCGTTTTTTTGGCAATTGCCTTTTCTAAGGGTGCATACTTCGGCTCTCCAAGATGTTTCGCGGCAAGCTGAAATGCAGCAAGGATGCTACACCGAAGCATTCTCAGGTGCCTCGGTCTGACATATTGGTTCGGTGTGCATGCGCAGTGCGGTGGTGTTACAGGTGACGGCCAATCCTGTTTGAGTGCATGCATTGTGCAGTAAGGTCAAAGGGATGCTGCACCTGAACCTCGACCACACCGGGCTGCTGATGCCGCCAGACTGCATCAAAAGCGGCATCCTGGACGACAACGGTGCGGCCCCAGTCGGCCTGGATGTGTGCAAGGACTCCAACAAGATCATGTCCGAGCCAGGCACATTTCATTGCTCGTGGTGGAAAGTAAGTATTGCATGCTTGCAGTTATGTGCGACCATTTCTTGCTGACCGATGGTAACGGCCTGGCGGGACAGGCTTGTCGCCTTCGATGGTTTCGGCCATCTGGCTCCGCATAGGCTGCGTGTCCGACACGGTGCGTCGCGCACGTTTGACGACGAAGTGGAAGGCAGGAGAATGCTTCAGAGAGCGCTATATGCTCGCGAGGCTATGTTGGAAGAGTGCAAGAAGGTCACCCGCGAATCCTTGACGGATTGGGCCTTCGGCAAGGACTTCGCTTTCATGTTGCAACTGGTCCTTTCTGCAGTGTGTTCGTGCATGAATCAGTTGTGCGTCACACATGTTGCGCAAGAGTACAACGGAACACGCAACATTTTTCTCTGCGGTGTGAAGTTTTTTGTGCGTGGCCAGAGCCAGGACCACAATCAGGATGAGGAAGACCTGAAGTGGTCGCAGCGCCGTGTGCCACAGGATGAGGTCGAGTACCGTGCGGCAGCCTGCTTTGCATGTCATCGGGGGCGGGGGGAGGGGGGGGCAGGGGGCAGCGCGAAAACATGCAATACCGTGAACGAGTGCAAAGTGAGATGTTGAAAACTTGTCTCTGGCAGACGAGCAGCCTACTCCGATGGCCGAGCTGCGCGAGGAGCACACAAAGAGTGAACAAGAACAACATCCGGAGAGGACTGCATGTTCAACTTGATGATTGTTCGCGCAGATGTGATGAAGCATGTTAGGTGGGTACTGTTTCGCTGCGTGTCATCTGACTCATTTCGTCGGTCTAGCTTAATTGTCTATGTGCGGACTGTGAGCTTTTGTTGCATGGTCGTCACGTGAATGATATTCTTCTTGGAGGCACGAAGAGATCGCTCTGCGCGGCCTTGGGACTCTACAACGGCCGCAGGAAGCGCAACTGCCAGAAGGGCACCCTGCAGATGCGCCGACCTGAGTGGCACCTACTATTTTGGGGCTATAGGCCCAGGGTTTCTTAATCAGGTTCCTACAGTAGCCCCAAACCAACAACCGTCGTCAGCCCTAAAGTTTTAAAGTAAAGAACTGAAGCCGATTTCCGAAGTCCTGAACCCTCCTCCTGATGCACAACAGGCTGGGTTCTGGAGTACCATACTTTAATACCTTTCTGGGATCTGTTCCTTAAAGAAACCATTATGAAATAGCAGTTTTACCTTTTGCTGTCTGAAAGGAACCATTACGAAACAAGCATTTGTGATTTCTCTCGCTGGTTACTTCAAAACGCAGCAGGAGTTGGACTTCAATGAGGAGCAAGATCGAGAAAACCTGCGGATCCGGGTTTGTTGGGATTGCGGCTCGGAAGTGAAGAGAGCTCGACATCTCGCAGTTGAACCGTTTTGGGGGGGGGGGTGGCATAGAATCGGTTCGCCTTTAGTTCTGTTGGGATACTAGACTAGTAAGTCGAAACAGCCTAAACCCTAACCTAAACCCTAAACCCCTGAAGCTAAACCCATCCTAGGCTTTTGGGCGTGGGCCTAGGCTTCAGGGAAGTCTCGAAAGATCGACTTGGAGGGATCAGGGACCCAAAAAGCACATAAGCATAAGCACAAGAGAAAAGGAAAGCCCTACCTTATTGGGTTTCATTATATGGGGATTTATATGGGATATCCCTATCCTTATTTATGCTTATGTGATTTTTGGGGGCCCTAAGGGAGGAGTTCAAGCCCCGGCAGGGAGTATCAAGCCGGGAGCTGGTATGGGGTTTGGGTTTAGGGAACCTTAACAGTTGGATCGGGAGTAATTACCCATACTATTTCTTAGGGTCCCACATATTATAAGTAGAGTATATTGAAACTATGAACGTCCCTACATTGCCTACATCACTTGTGCTTAAACCTTGATCCCCCTCCCCACCACTGTACTGTACTTCTGTATGGCGCTTCCGGACAGCCTTCCCGTTTTGCACTTTTCCGTCACCCGAAACCGTAAACCCCACAACCCTAAACCGTGACCTGCAGACCGAAGATTCGAATTTTAAGGTAGGGGTCACCCATTGCCAAGGACTACTTTACCTTTCAGGGGTTCTGAGGGTGCCCCACATCCCGGAGGACAGAAAGGACCCCAAGCAGTCATCAGCCCAAGTCAGGGCTTAGGGTTTTGGGGAATAGTAAATCGGTGGGGTTAAGGCTTCGGCGGCTTTGATTTTCTGGGGCCTTTTCCTGCCATCGTAATGTGGCACCCGCGAAAGGGTTCAAGTCCACGGCCCTTGGTATGGGCACTAAGCTGGCGAAAGAATCTTGGAGATTTCAATCCAGGTGCAGCAAGCGTTCACTGCATTGTGCAGACAGATCGTTCGCATTACACACAACCTGCCCACCGTGGAATTGCCTGCTGGGTGGTTGATCTGCAAAGCTCCGAGTCCGCAGCAGGCAATTTATTTTCGAAATCCAGACTGGCGGTGTGGATGCAGGCGCAAGAGCAGGTGCAGACTCACTTGCATGCAGACGGCGTGGCTCTTGGCTTCTTTGTGATACAAGAGATGCAGCCTGCGAGCGAGGACGAGCCGCAGCTTGTCGTCGTGATCACAAGAAAGTTGCCTTCGCAAGGCCGGCTTGCACTGCTGGTTTAGGGTTTAGGGTTTTAGGGCTTTGGTTTCGTATGGCACACGGCTTTGGTTTAGGGCTTTGGGTCTAGGGTTTTGGTTTTGGTCTGTGTTCCCTGGGAATGGCTTCTGAATGCCCAGTCCTACCCCTCATTGTAATCTACTTCCAAAGCCCCCTGAGCCTTTGAGGAGGTCTCATGCGAGTTCGTGTCCCAGCCTTGGCTCGCCACAAGATCTTCATCAGGGTTGGGGGTTTAGGGCTGTGGGATTACACGGAACATCCCAAGTTCGGAGCTCGAGCCTCAATATAGGGGCCTAACTAATTACCATTACCAATACTATGTTGGGGGTTCCTTAATATATTTATAGTATAGTATACCCCAAAACCCTATTCTAATTATTAAGGCCCCTCTATTATCGGTTTCTATCCTTGCGGACCAGTAGGCTGCTTCAGCGATCCAAGGCAAAAATCCGTCCTCAGATGAAGCAGACGACACCGCAGCATCCTTCAATGAATCTCGGCTTTATGAACCCTTGGGCCTTTTCCCAATCCCAATACTGGCTTTCCTGCCCCTTGAACCTAGAACCCGGAAGCCTGAAATCCGAAACCCGAAACTTGAAGGACTCAATGACTCCTCTTCAGGCCTTCATACTTTCATCAAACGTTTTGGAGTATGTGATAAGATACATATGGGACTATCAATGGATATAGGTACTAACACTTCAGAGCTGAAACGAATCTACTTTGAGCACCACGTGCTGGCGTTCACCTCCGATCGTAGCTTTTAGGCCAAAGGACCCTTGGCGAAGCCCACACCCCAGAACCACAATGCGAAAAAGGCTAAGGGCTTGCAACTACCCTAAAGCCTCAGATCCAAACCCATACATCCGAAAAGCAAGTCCGCCAAGCTCTGAACCCAACATCCTTCAAAGTTCCTAAACCCTAAACCCTAAAGAAAAATTGAACCCTAAACCCTAAACTATCGAAGCCGAACGATACTGAGCCTGAAGATCCCAATGTCAAGGCGACGGCTCGAATACTGTAAGCCCAACAGGCCTGCCTTACTTGGAGGCCCTTTTGACTTAGTAAGTAGGGTTAGTAAGGTGGGTTATGGGGGATTATAATATGGTTTCTAGGGGATACTAAGTAGACTTACTAAGTCAACAGGGCCTCCAAGTATTGCGCTACTTTATAAGGGGGTGTATATGGGATATCCCTATCCTAATTTTGCTTATGTGCTTTTTTGCACCCTCAGGCTATTTAGGGTTTAGGGCCATTTGGGGTTCAGGGATTAGGGTTTAGCTTAGGGTCCTCAAACTTGTAAACAACTTGAGCCCCTTGTACGCCCTCTGCCCCAAACCCTAAACTTAGGGACTCAAAAGGCACATAAGCATAAGAATTTTATGGGGGTATCCCTACCTTATTGGGCTTTATGGGATATCCCTATCCTTATGTTTGCTTATGTGCTTTTTGGGGGCCCTACTTAAAAAAAGAAATATACCTTAAGCCAGAATACTACGGCCCTTATAGCTTAAGGTATGGGTATTACCGTCCTAAACCCAAACCCCGCGCCTGATAGACCCCAAGCCACAGACTCCAGACTTTAAGTCCTTCCGGTCTAGGGTTTAGGGGTTGAGGGCTTAGAGTTTAGGGTTTTTGGGGTTTAGAGTTGAGAGTTTAGGGCTTAGAGTTCAGGGCTTAGAGTTTAGGGTTTAGGGTTTAGACTAAGAGTTTAGGGTTTATAGTTTGGGTTTTATAGTTTTGGGTTTGGAGTTTAAGGTCTGGGCAACCCTAAGCTCGAAAGCCGTCCGAACCTTATGCTCTGAAGCCCCACACTTTCATGGGGCCCCAAAAAAGCACATAAGCAAAAATTAGAATAGGGATATCCCATATAAACTCCCTTATAAAGTAGCCCAATAAGGCAGGGATATCCCCATAAAATGTTTAAGCTTATGTGCTTTTTGGGGTCCCTATTTCAAGAACCCGAGAAATCCTGAACCCTAATGTAGGAACCTGATTAAGAAACCCTGGGCCTATAACCCCAAAATAGTAGGATTCATATAGGGAACCCTAACAAAGGCCCAAGGTTTCTCAATCAGGCTCCTTCATTATCCTGAACCTTAAACGCTATAAGCCTTGTGCCCTGAACCTTAAATCTTAAACGCTCAACCCTGGATGCACCCTAAACCATGAACCTTAAAGCCCTAAACCCCAAGGAGCCTTCAAACCCAAACGAACAAACCCCCCAAACAAAACCTAAACCCTAAACCCTTAGAAGAAAAACTCAAACCCCTAACCCTAAAAACAAAAAACTAAATCCTAAACCCAAAAAAACTAAACCCTAAACCCAACCGAAGTCGAGGCCTTCTGGCGCTTGGCTCCCGGAGAGTTGGCGCGGCTCGGAGGACCCCAGGAAAGCCCATTTTTGGCGGGGTTTAATATAGGGGGTCTGTAAGGGCTACTACTACCTATACTATTGTGGGGGTTCCTTATTATGAAGTAGAGTATAATGGGCCCCAAGACACCATTCCAATAATTAAGGCCCCTACATTAACGGGTTGAAGGTTTAGGGTTTAGAGTTTAATATAGGGGCTTAAATGGTTACCAATACTTTTTTGGGGTTCCTCATCGTAGAACTGCAGTATCATATTAATATGCCGAAAACCTTATTCTAAGTATTAAGACCCCTAAATTGTTCCGGAATGCCAGCAGAAGGCTTCTCGACTGGGGGTTTGGGGAATTCGATTATGGTTTAGCGGGTTCAGGCTCAGGGGTGTATGGTTTACATTGTATCGTTCAGGCCTTATGGCTTAGAGTCTAGCGGGTTTAGGGAATCGCAAAACCTGGGCATGGGTTTCAAGGTTTGGGGGTTGAAGGAAAGGGTTTAGGTTTAGGGTTTTAGGGTTTAGGGTTTAGGGTTTTAGGGTTTAGGGTTTAGGTTTTTAGGGTTAGGGGTTTAGGGGTGTGGGGGTTTAGGGTTTAGGGGTTTAGAGTTTAGGGTCGAAGGAATCCGGCAAGCTAAAAAGGAGTTCCACACGAGGCTTGTCTATTGCCACTTTGGGTCCTTGTTACATAGTTTACCAAGAAACCGAAGCTTAATAGTTAAGGCCCTCGATTAAGTTGCCAATACTATTGGAATCATTAGAAGGATTTTCGCATAATGTACCCAAACAACCACACAAAAGTAGGTACCGGAACTCTATAAAGAAGCTTAAATAATTACCTATATGTGTTTGTGGGTTACTTGTTATTGGCATATTATCAAGGAGCCCAAAACCGCATTCTGATTACTAAGGTCCTTACATTAGTTCAAGGTACTTACAGGATCATGGGACTTAGTAACAAAGGTGTAACATAAGGTTATAAACCGGGTAACTATACTCATAATGACTTATTATAACCCCGTTTAAGGTACTTATAACCTTAAACCCTAAACCCCATTCCCTGAACCCTAAACCCTAAACCCTACCTAACTTACTTACTAAGTCCCATGACCCTCTAAGTAGGCTCTGCGCCTTAGACCTCGGCTCCTGGAGGACCGGATGTGCAAGGCTTCGTGGCAACCCGGCTGGACAGAACACGGAAGTTGATGAATATAGCGTGTTTATGAGGATGTTGACGGTGTCTTTGAGGGTTTTACAGGGTGTCTGTAAGGGAATTTTCGGGTTTTGAAGGATCCAACCATCCAGTCAAGGCCCCATCTAAGCCCCTTTGATATACCTTTAGCTATAAAACACTCTATTACAACACAGTACATTGTGTTAATATTGTATGATACTGCATGACATTATACTATATTATATCACAGGTGAGACCAACGGCGTTGTTTCATTTTCCACGTCCTTCGGAGGCTGCGGGTCTGCACTCTCAAGCAGACCCCGCAGCTCTCTTTACTGTTTACGGGCTGACACACATAGGGTACCCAAAAAAACACATGGGTAGTTGTCTCTATTAGGGTTCCTTTTTGGGCACCCAAATAATAGGTGCCGTATTGTAATAGGGACCCAACAAGGGACCATAATTTTGACAACCACCCACATAAGGATAGGGATATCCCATACATCTCGTTGTAATGGAGCCCAATAAGGTTGACGCAGTTCTTGGGGCGAAGGGGTGTCATGAGCGTGCGAACGCCCCGAAATCGACCTCCTAAGTAGGCACCAGAATTGCATGACGATAACAGTCATTGCTCAATTCGAAATTTCCCACGGGTTGTGTGCTAAGCAATCGTTCGTTTGAGGGTCTATAGGGGCCTTAGTGATTACCTACACTATTTTGGGGGGGTTCCTTATTGTAATTATAGTATAATATACCCCAAAACCCTATTCTGCTTATTAAGGCCCCTATTTTACCCGTCCGTTTGGGACTTCCCGGGCTTTCAGCAGGGCTTTTCATCCCATGGTCCATCGGGTGGTTCGCTTGAAAGTGTTTCTTTTGAATCGGCGGCTTACTGTACAAGAGGTGACCTAGTGTTGTTGTTGTTATTACTGTACTACTATGATGATTCTAATTCCGATTACTATTATCGTTCCTTCACACGCCTAGAGCTAAGTGCACAGACAGCCTGATAGCCGCCAGCCGCCCGCGCGGTTCCGTGTGTAATTCAACCCCATTCCGCAAGTCCGGTCCTTAACACGGGGCCTTAATTCTAGCTGTGTTTAAGAGGTTTCGGGTATAGTGTCTAGAGTTTAGGAAATCTTGTTGGGTATCTGTCTGCAAGATGACTACTGACTTGAAGGTTTTGAAAACAATGGGCCTAATATAGAAGCTTAAATAATTACCAAGAAGAGTGTCAGGGTTCCTTATTGTAAGTATACTATAAACCCTATTAAGATTATTAAGGTCCCTACATTAGTAAGAAGTGAAACGATCCCCTGGATCAAGGTCACTGTCTGGCGTGGCAAGCAGACGTTGCTGGGCTCTGAAATACCACGAACCCTACTTGGAGGGTCATGGGACTTAGTAAGTAAGGTTATAAGTACCTTCAATGGGGTGATAAGCAATTACAAGTATCGCTACTTTGTTATTTGTTTATAACCCTTGTTACTAAGGCCCGTGACGCCTTAAGTAAACCCTGAATCCCCATTATCTTTCCCACTTATCCTGAAGCCTGAATCTCCAACTGGCCGGGACCTTAGCCGAGTTTAGGGTGTTGCCTGGAGGCACAGGGACTGAAACCTTATTTGTCCATCACACATAGATTTCAAGCTTCCTTGTGCCGTATTCCGAACCCTGAGCCTCAGAACCCTGCAACCCGCCGACCTCGAAGCCGTAGAGCCCTTACACACTGATATGCCCGTAAAGGCCTGAATAGATGCCACAGACCCTAACCCTAACACCTCAAATCCTAAACTTAAACCCGGCAATCCTTAAACCCTAAGAGGCTGTCACTGGCCCGATCGATGGCCTTCGGGCTGGGCATCTGCACCGATGTCACTTGCAATGATTGTTAGGGGCCGCTGGCTTTTGGGGTCTCTCCTTGAAAGGGCTTTGGTAGGTGGCGGGGGTTGTGCCGGGGTTTTCCGTACGATTTCCCAATTCTAAATATAGTAGAAACCCTCGTTAGGTTTCGGGTTTAATTGAGGGGCTGCCAAGTCTAATGGTTCGACAAGGGTACAATGGGCGTCTAGAGGGTTTTGTTCAGTCCTACCTTTGGTTAGTAGGGAATGGAAGAGTAGTAGTAGTAGTAGTAGTAGTAGTAGTTATAATTGTACCCCATTCCTCCATTCCCTACTAACCAAAGGTAAGTTGTTGGTTAAGGCGAAGAACCTTACTTGAAGGGGCAGGGGACTTAGTATTGGTTCTAAGTAGGTTTGTAATTAGGGTAACTCCGTTTGTGGCAGGCATAACCCTACTTATAACCAACTTACTAAGTCCCCTGCCCCTTCAAGTAGATCTTTCTGGATTTGAGGTGCGAAATCTAAGCTAACTGAATGCAGAAGTGCCTCGTCGTCACCTCTTTTTCGAGCATCAAAAGGCCTTCGACGAGTAAAGCTTCTTTCACCTGCCAGGAACGGAAGAAAGCTTTCGCACTCCCCCTGCTCAGCTATGCTGAGCACTTCAAAGAGTTCCGATTGGCGTAGCCTATACAATCAAAAGGTTTGTTAAATCATGATTTCCCAGCTCAAGGCCTTCGAGGTCTTTCAAAATTTGAGCTTCTCAAATCTTCAGCCTCACAGCTGATTTTCTGATCATCTCATCAAGCTCTCTTCGTCAAAACTTCACTCCACGGTCACCGGTGGCGGAGTGGCTGCAAGCTCGAACTCGGTCCGCCCAGTCCAGGATTCAGCTTCTTTCGGCATCTCCAGGTTTCGCCCAGGTTTAGGAGCTCGAACGTCGAAACGATCCTCAAAGTTGAAGNGCTGCAAGCTCGAACTCGGTCCGCCCAGTCCAGGATTCAGCTTCTTTCGGCATCTCCAGGTTTCGCCCAGGTTTAGGAGCTCGAACGTCGAAACGATCCTCAAAGTTGAAGGTGTTCTTCGTAGGAGCACAGATGGCCAAGGTACGTCTCCGACCTGTCAGGTCGGTCCACGCCACGCCTGTCGGTACTCCTTGTTGACTAGGCACGTAGAGCCTTCTGCGAGGTACAGCATGGAATCGAGTCAGGACTCCACGCCTTCGATCAATGTACCATACATCAGCTTTCAAGTGTGGTGGTAGCCGCTGATGCACCAAAGCTTCAGGTCCTCCCCAACTCGGGATAAGCGAACGATCCAGAATAGGAGGAGCTTTCAAAGTCCAATCCGGATGAACCACCAGCCTTTCCCGATGTGTGTCAGCTCTCCTCACTGTCTGTTGCGGCGGCGCCCAGGTATCAGGCTCTTCCTCATGTAGCAAAGNAGGAGGAGCTTTCAAAGTCCAATCCGGATGAACCACCAGCCTTTCCCGATGTGTGTCAGCTCTCCTCACTGTCTGTTGCGGCGGCGCCCAGGTATCAGGCTCTTCCTCATGTAGCAAAGCTTCCACCAGCTCACCAGAACCCAGAACTGCCTCATCATCGACATGTCTGGCATAGGCACCACAAACCTCCTCATCCTCATCGCGAGCTACGAAGAAGTTGGTACCAGCATCAGCTCTCGAGGAAGAAGCCTTCTGTCCAGAGATAGCTCCTCGTTCACGGCTCCCTTCTCGCACCGGGTTAGGGTAAGGCGGGGACTTGGGGACCAAACCAACCCTCTTACGCAATCCTCCAACCGTAGTAGTTCCTAAACCCTCGTCGCCGTCGACTTCGTCGTCAGGGGTATCTCGGGAACCTTTAGGGTCATCACAGACCGGGCTGGTCAAAGACCTGGAACCGCATCCACTAGATACACGGTCGTCGTCGGGGATTCGGGAACCTCTAGGGTCATAGTCATAGGGGACCGGGCTGGTCAAAGACCGGGAACCGCGACCACTAAACCGACCCTCAAGTTCACGATCCGAACCCTCAGGCTCAGACCCAAGAATGACTGACCAGTCTTCATCTGGCTCTTCTTCAGTAGGACCCCTCACAGCATTGATCCTCGGNCCGACCCTCAAGTTCACGATCCGAACCCTCAGGCTCAGACCCAAGAATGACTGACCAGTCTTCATCTGGCTCTTCTTCAGTAGGACCCCTCACAGCATTGATCCTCGGGGCATCATTCAGCTCACGGTGGCAACACTTCCAAGCTGTCAACGCAACCAAGCCGACCAACACAAGCACTGCACACAAGCTTTTCAAGAGGTGCACATTCTCGTCAAGCTGAATCTTCTCATGTTCATCAATCTCAATGTTGATCTTCACCAATTTCGCAGCAACACCATGCAAGAGCGAAGCTGCCGTGATGGCTCGAAGAGCCTGAACAACAGAGCCATCTCCCCCGGACCTCGAGGATGTAGATCTGGTGTTACACTCAACAGATTGTACAGCTTTCAACGCGCCAACTTGCAATGTCGCCGACTCCCCCCCATCAGCTTCTGATGGCTCATCATTGTTTTGTACACTCATCATGCTGAGTAATTCTTTGATGCGCGGTCCTAGGAGGGCTTTTGTACACAGGTCACCCAACATATACTTGCCCGGCACATGGTATGCTTTGAAGCGCGAGTGCTCAAGCTGTTGAAAGAACCAGGCAGCCTTCAGCCGCAAATGTCTCGTCCGCCACGAGCCCTGAGGTAAGCTCATGACTGTACACGCCCCAACATTGTCATTGTACAAGAACGAAGTCTGAGGAGCCTCTGCCAATTCTGAAAGCAACCCATGTAGCCCTTCCGCTAATGTCATCCCATCCAAAGAAGATTGCAGCTCAGCTTCAGCGGTGCTCAAACTAGCACAAGGTTGTCGCATCGACATCCAACCAACGGGAGCGTTGCCCCACATCAGTACAATGCCGGTTTGGCTCCTATCACTTCCTGGGCAGAAACTNGTGCTCAAACTAGCACAAGGTTGTCGCATCGACATCCAACCAACGGGAGCGTTGCCCCACATCAGTACAATGCCGGTTTGGCTCCTATCACTTCCTGGGCAGAAACTAGCGTCAGCAAATACCTCAATCAGATTGAACTCCCTCTCAACCGGAAGCTGACTTCCAGGACCATATCCTGCACCAGGGCTTCCATAGAAGACCTCCTGATGCTTCGTACTTCTCAAGTACCGAATCATGTCTTCGGCACGCTGGATGGCTTGGTGCACATCTCTCGTTAACAGTTGTCCTATTCGACTGACACCATAGACTAGGTCAGGTCTCGTTCGCGTTGCTACCCAAAGAAGTTCTCCAACCAGGCCTTGCGCACGACGAAGTTTCTCAAGTGAATCCTGAGGCTTGCACACAATCTCNCCAACCAGGCCTTGCGCACGACGAAGTTTCTCAAGTGAATCCTGAGGCTTGCACACAATCTCTGTTTCCTTGGCATAAGGAGCATTCACTGTTCCAGTGATTTCCGGATACTTTTCAAGTAGTGACTGAATGTACTTCGATTGTCCAACGTGGATTCCTTTTTCATCCTGTTTGATCTCAAATCCACAAAAGGTGATCCCTTGTCCCTCATCGGCATACTCCGGCTCGCTGATCTTCCATTTTCCCTTTATAGCACTCCAAACAGCCTCTGAAGCTTCCGGGGTTCCAGACAGCAACAAATCATCAACGTAAATCGTGAGAGCTGCAATAAGCTGAGCAGTGCGAGGACAATGCAACAGCCACAGGTTTGGATCATGTTTGGATTGTTTCAAGGACGTCTTCTGATCCCCAATGCAAACCTCAATCGTAGGCAATGTCTCATCTCGGTACGAGGCCCAAGCCGCTGGACTAGCTTGTAATCCGTACAGTGCTCCNAATGTCTCATCTCGGTACGAGGCCCAAGCCGCTGGACTAGCTTGTAATCCGTACAGTGCTCCAGTGACTTCCCACAGCTCCCCCGGAGCTACTAACCCTGCTTGGATTAGCACCGAAGGCGGCCTCAAGATAGTCACCTTGCCAGGCTGCTTGAGCGGAGCCAACAGAAAGGCCGTTCGAACGTCTGATCCCGACGTTCTCCATTTTCCCTGAGCAGCTCTGTATCCAGCTGCTCTCAGATGGCAGCGCAGGCTGAGGCTGTCAGCCCCACCAGCGTAGCACTGAACCTTCTTATCCCGACCTTTTTCTCTAGCCGACTCCGAGAAGTTGCCGCATGCTACCACTCTGCATTTATGCCTTCCCGATCCTCCCTTCCGATGGAACAAAGCCTTGCACGGTAAAATCTGAATCTCAACTCCAGAATCCCGAAGAATTTGAAGGTACTCCTCATCCCGCCTTTTCATAGCGGAGTGAACATCAAAGACATTCGAGATTTCGTCACCTATTGCGCCCTTCCACTCCTCAATCTTCTGAAGCACTTCCTGATGAGAAACCGAAACAGTTTGAAGAGGCTGCGCGGGCTCGGCTTCCCACGCATTCGGTCTGACTCCGTCATCATGCATACTCTCGTCTCTTTCGTCATCATACAGTACCGTTTCAGTAGGCAAGCCTGAATCCTCTTGAACCCCAAGCCTAGCAAGCCTCGCCTCAAGAACCTTCGCCTCAGCTTCCCCAATGCTTGAACTCCTAAGCTGACTACACGAGTCCTGCCACACGATCCCCTGCTCACAAGCATCAATCCATGAATACAAATCCTGCAATGGAATCATGTCAGCAAGCCAACCCTCATGCGCAGCAGTGGCTACTTCTTCTCCTTTGCACTTGTGCTCTTCAATCAGAAGCCTTCTGAGAATCACATGTTCACGTCTCAAGGTCAGCAACTCATCTGCATCGAGGAGGTTCTCCCAAGCTTGCGGTGGCAACTGGGCCCGTGACGAGTCTACAACTACATCCGGAGACCAGTCACAGCATGAACCTTCAAGCACTGACTGAACATGTTCTGGACTAAACCAAGCAGCACAACACGACTCTCCAAGCTCTGTCTGATCATGCCCTGGCGTGGACCCAGCACGACACGACTCTCCAATCACTGTCTGATCATGCCCTGGCATGGACCCAGCACGACACGACTCTCCAAGCACTGTCTGATCATGCTCTGGCGTGGTCCCAGCAGCACGACACGACTCTCCAAGCACTGTCTGATCATGCTCTGGCGTGGTCCCAGCAGCACGACACAACTCTTCAAGCACTGTCTGATCATGCCCAGACTCAGAACCAGCACAGGCGCAGACAGAGGTGTTAGGCAAGGACACAGAGGGATTGTTAGGAACAGGGAATCCTAAGGTACGAAGCATCAGAAGCTCCTCAACAGACAGAGCCTCAAGATGTCTAGGGGTGTAACCAATCATTACCCTACGAACCCCTTCAGCTTCCTCAACTGCGTGTCTCTTCGACGAGTCAAACCAGCATGCGCTGTCAGAGCCTCCAATCTAGAATCCTAGGCTCGGCCTTTTCCCCTAGGCCCGAACAACCCTCAATCCAAATCCTACCAGCCCGAAACCTACTGATCGGCACAAAAAGATTCTTTGTTCCCTTCTGGTTTCGATCAACATGTATCCCTGAAGTAAACCCACTGGTCACTCGAATGGCAGCCCAGTTTCCAGGCCCTCCCTCTTGCACCAGGTACTTGTTGAGGAGTTTTGTGATTTGGGGCCTTTTCNCGATCAACATGTATCCCTGAAGTAAACCCACTGGTCACTCGAATGGCAGCCCAGTTTCCAGGCCCTCCCTCTTGCACCAGGTACTTGTTGAGGAGTTTTGTGATTTGGGGCCTTTTCTTAGTCTCATTCGTGATTCCTACTCTATTGCCATACACGAATGCTCCAAGGGTCCAGCCAAAGGTGTTCTGTTTTTGAGTTCAACATCACACTTTCTCCTGTTGGGCTTCCACTGGGTAAGGGACCGGTAGAGAAGATCATCAAGGTCAGCTCGTTTCACTTCTCCCCCGGAGCTAAGGAGTTCAGCAGCTCTCTTTTCACTCTGCTCAACCGTCAGACTCTCTCCACTTTTCTTTCTTACCCGAGGCAATTCTTGCTCCAGGCTTTCAGAGTTTGGGTTCATAGCATCAGGAGCGTCCTTAAAACTGTCTTCTGACCCCGACTCCCCNCCCCCCCCCCCCCCCACGCAAGCGTGGGCAAGCACAGGTCGTTTGCCTCGAACCCGATGATCAGGCCGAGGCGGCGGCTGATCATCTGGTATTTGTTTTGCTTGAAACTCCAATGTGTCTTTGACTCCTTGATAAAGAACTGGAGCGACATGAAACCGCGACTTATCGCTGTTAGCATCTTCGCTAGGAAGAAGAACAACCGTGCACCCAGAGATATTCGCAGCAGGGCAAAGTGAGATCCCCGAAGTAGCCCTGGAAGCATACGGCGTCTTGCGCGACCAATTCCTAGACTGCACAGTCACAGGAGTTCCGAATGGTACGAGTTGCCGTTTCGTGGGTGGTCCACCCAGTTCTTTCATACTTAGCTCAAACCGCTGAGCCACAAACTGGCGGAGGGCCGAAGGCCAATGACGTTTGGGAATATCAGACCGCACACTCAGCAAAGCACGAACTCCGGCTCTCACTTGTCCCACAGCTCCCTCAATCCTACCATTTGCCCGAGGATCTGAGGGAGGGCTGTACGTGACATGGATGTCCCTAGATGCGCACCGTGCTTTGTATGCCTTATTCGTGAACTCTCGACCCCCATCCGAGTGTACGCGGCGCACCGATAGGTTGAGCAAAGCAATGCGCGCATGAATCCTTTGTACTGCACGCAACACTTCAGGTTCAGCAAACAGAATATTATGTATCTTCACGGGTTTCTGCAACTCTTTTGCTGTCTCCCTCCACCTCTCATCCTGTTTCTCCCTCAGTCTCTCGAACTCTTCAGGTGACATGTTCTCTTCTCCTCCCTCATCTTCCTCTTCATAATCATCAGCTTCAAGGGCAACTTCGTTGAGCTCCACATGTCCTACACCACCTCCGTCGTCGCGCTCTCGACTCTCTTCTTTTTCTTCACTGTGACTCTCTTCTTCTTCTTTTTCCAGCAACACTGGCTTGCCATCCTTATAGATTGGCACCCCTAAGGTAGCCACCAAAATCTGCCTGGCAGGGCCTGGCAACACATGGTCTTCGCCTCTGATCCAAGATCCAATGAGATCCAAATTCAAGGTCAGGGCATTAGCATGCTGATGCTTCTGACGCAAGTGCCTTTGGCCCCTCATAGCAGCCTGAAGACAAATCTTGCAATCCTTTCGAAACACCACATGATCCTGCTCACAATGTTTCTTAAAGGCTTCCTCCTCCTTGGTGAGAGCCTTCAGAGTGATTCTCTCATCACTCTCGCGATCTCTTCTTTCGTCTTTTGTCGTAGGAATCCACTCTCTGATAGCACTCCCGAGGATAGCCGTGAATCCCACAGTCCACCTTCCTTCCTTAATCTTGAATCCTCGAAGCACTTGGCACTCCGAATGGTTCACCCAGTCTCCCTGAGCGTCATGCTTCCTACCATGCAAAGCTTGAAACAGAAACCAACTGTTCGTGAACACGGCAGATTGTTTCTTACTCGGTCTCACAGTGTGATCACATTCAAACTCAGCCAGCATCCACCGTCCCTCCTGCTGTCTCAGTCGGTTCTCAAAGATCGGCCAGCTCCACAAAGACGGCGTCTCAAGCTTCGCAGAGGTGGTTGAGCTAGTCAGGTTGTCAGAGTTTTCAGCGGTTCGAAGGGGGTCTTGAGGATGTTCTAAGGCCAACATACATCCCTCAGCCCTGGCTTCATCGGCTAAGTGATGCAACACAAGTGACCTAAGCACAAGGAGCGACTGTTGGTCAACCTCCAGTTGTTCTCGTTGCGTATTCTCATGCATGCCAAAACGCAGCTCATGAGACCTACCGCGAATGTAAGAGTGTCGAGGATCCGATCCCCATTCCCGAAAGGAGCCCGAAGGAGGCTTGGACAACACTGCACAAACCTTTCCGGACGCGCACAGAGTTGCCAGCCAAGCATAGGCCGAATCGTTCAGGAGATCCCTTCCCGTTACCACATCAATGTTGAGGATAACCACTCCCGAGCCAACATCCCCAAACTGCACCGTCTTTGTCCCTCCGGAGAACAAGTTCAACACAATGGTCTTAGCTCTCTCAAGAGCCTTGCGGTGCCTTCGATTGAGCCGAAGAAACCTATGTAATCCCTCCGTGCTCTGCTCTCCTCTCTCAGGTATCGCTCTCATCTTCAGAGTTTCAGGCCAATCAAAACAGTACACATTCATCCACGTCAGAAGATCCCGCTCTGATCCCCAAGGACAAGCCACATCCTGGAGTCGATCCACTGTCACGCCCAGGCTCAACGCCTTGAGATTCAGAGCCTGTTGCAACCTCTTACTCTGATATTCTTCCAATTCATCAATGAGTTGTAAGCACAAAGCTTCATCAACCACAGGGCAGCTTCCTTCCAATTCCGTGTCAATGGATCCCCTACATGGATGGAGGATTCTACATGTTCCCTTTTGCCAGACAACCTTACAGCCGAGTCGATNCTACATGGATGGAGGATTCTACATGTTCCCTTTTGCCAGACAACCTTACAGCCGAGTCGATCTACCAACTGTCCTAGGGGGCAAATGGGTACAATTCTCTCCTGGGTGAGGATGGTTCCCAGAGGAGTAATCCGAAGTTGCTGAGTGCCCACAGCCATCGAGACACTCGTAGGCTGTCCCTGCTCCCATTCTTCAGCAGAGGCTGTCCTAAGCGGGTGTGTCGCACCTCCATCCAGTAGGCCCTTAGGAGAGCGAACCCTCCTAGCACCAATGTGAGGAATTACAACATTCTCTTCACTCTCTTTCTCGCTACTCTGCTCACTGTCTTCTGGAGTGCTCTCTGTAACCCTCAGCGCTGCAATTCTCAAGGATTTGAGAAGCTTCTGAGCCTCTTCCAGCACCTGGGTTTGAGCCGCAGTGACACTAGAAGAACCCTTGCCCGCATCCTGAGCATAGGCATCTTTCGGATTCAAGGGGCCAGTCCCAGCATTCACCTCCCCAGAGCTCGATACACCAGCAGCGGTTGCTCCTGATCTCGTGCATTCCTGCTGTTTGTGTTGATTTGATCCACATGTGAAGCACCGGCCTTGCCCTTTCGCCGATGTAAAGTCATGGAAAAACCCGCAATCTCTCCCTTTGCTACAGCCTTTGTCCGTC